>BQNB010147041.1:0-16492 GCA_026074375.1 Tanacetum coccineum
TAATTTGCCAATGAACTTGTAACCGTGACCCATACGTGTAAATCGAATTTTCATCATGACCATCATCCAAGAATGCATAACTTTACTTCCACCCCTCAAAGTGTGAGCAAACGAAAATGCAGGCGCCACACCCATTGATAAATCGAAGACTGTCGATGAGAGACTTTCATGGCTTCGAAACTGACCTAGATCTAATCAATGACTTGTCATTTGAAACCTTTTTGATGATTTCCATTTGAAAATCGAACTTGTAGACACAACAGTCAACTGTAGACCGCTTTACTGAAAACACACCAACTGTATAAAAAGTGTCATCGCCTTGGTAGGTAAGCAAGCTTTGAGATCGTCCTAAGTTTTGTCATTCACTCGACTAGGCTTACACAACTTGCACCGATATGTGAAAGCAATGCACGAGATAAGGAACAATAGCACTTCGTCAGTTGCAAATCAGGTAGTATTCTACTGATCTAATTACTCGTTACTTTCCCCATACTCATCATACTTAATCTGGTACCAACAAACAACGCAAGGATCTCTTAAAGCACATCTACGTTGATTTCTTCCACCCTCCTCATTCCAACATTATCTTAGACAACCTAACTACAAAAGAAAATAGTCTATTAATAGTCAAACAAACAATACTTTGGACCAGGACAAGATACTATATCAGTAACAAAGCACACTTGCATTTTTAGGTGTCACATTTTTTTACAATGATAAAACACAGACTAAACAGGTCTCTCAACTATCAGTGGAAAACAACCACCGCATAAATTAGTTTGACAAAAATAGCATATCGTTTTTACCACGCGTAGATCACATTTCAACAGATAATCAAATCATCATAGCAAATTAAGTATCGTCTATAACCACTATCGTTTACACAGCTAAACAACAACCATCGTCAAATATGACTAAACATCAAGTATGGCTAAATCTGGTAACCCACAGCCAGCATAAAAAATTTATTGAGATACAACCACACTTTTTTAGTCCTTTCATAAAGAACCCGTGATGCTAAATGTCGCACTCAAACGAAACACAACAAAAACCACAATGAATAACTAGATAGACATATCACTAACCATAACCGTAAACTAAAAGCGTTCAAAAACTTGCAAAAACTGTTCTAAATTAATCAAGTTTACACTTTCCTAAGACCTCACCAGTCAAGCTACTGTCACAACAACATTTTCCCAGATATAACGATTGTTTCCGATTTAAAACATAGATATTATTCCGGCATAAATAAAATAATAAATACAGAGATGCTATAATATCTAAGCATATTCTTTTTAATTTGATCACGCAACTAATAAAAGAAAGAAATATACTTTTCACGTAGTAGTTTTAAACCTAGCTTACATAATCATACCCAAAAAACATTCCAAACCAAACATATTCTCAAAACATAAACATTGTGAGTACTTACATCAAACCGCAAATTATAAACACGATCTAGTCTGTTGGGATTAAAAGACTTCTTAGTGCTGTTGAAGTTACTGCTGCTGGTTATGGTTTCTACTGCTGGTGAAGTTCAAGGAAAATATTCTAAGTGGTTAATACTGCTAGTGCAAAAGTTAAGACTGCTAGTGGAAGTTACTGCTGCTCAAGAAGTTCAAGGAAAATATACTAAGTGGTTACTACTGCTGATGTAAAGTTACTGCTGTTAGTATAAAGTTAATGCTGCTGAGAAAGTTAATACTGCTGGTTATAAGTTAGTACTGTTAGATCAAGTTAGTACTGCTTATGTGATATGGATGAGATATTTTTGTAATAGATACGTATAAGTTATTTGATTAGAAGATCATGATAACTCAGGAATATATTGTAAACCCAGTAGGACTCCTTGGTGTATAAAAGGAGGTCCTAGGGTATTAGGTTAGATATATCTCATATCTCTCATACATCTCTCATCATAGTTTAACCTAAGTTGATTAGCTTCAAGGTTTTGTAAACCCTAACACTATTAAGAGTGTTCGTATTATATTGAGGCTGAAAGTTTGGTAAACTGTTTGTTATTGATCTTATTCATTACTGTTTCATTGAAATTCTTCTTAGTATCATTGACTAGATTCCGCATAGTCTTTGATATTCACAATCAAAGTTTCTATCATAGTTGTTTTGGATTTATTCAATACAACTTAGCCTTATACAAGCTAAGCAAGATCTATTCTATTGGGATCAACAAGTGGTATCAGAGCTTGTGAGAAGCTTTGAATAAGAAGAATATAACCGACCAATAATGCCTTCCTTAGAAACAGACAGACCGATGAATAGACCCCGGAAAAAAAACCGAACCAAAACACATTTGGCCTGGATCCATGATTTTGGTTATACGGTCTCGATCCCTCTTTCCCTTCTGGTTTGTTTTTCGTCTGGTCTGAATTTGACCCATGGTCACCCCTATTGCCGAGGTAGTTTTACATGTAATAATTATAATATGATGATCTTTTAAATGTTTAACGTTTATAATTGTACTTCATAAAGAGCTCAAAAAATGTGCATTATGAAAAGAAAAAAAAGATAAAAGTACTTGTTTTTTTGTCAAACAAGCATTTTAAAAAATACGTGTTCATTTTGTGAAAAAACCTAAAAAATAGAAGGATAATTGTAAAGCTTTAGTTGTTAAAACTTATAAACTTGTCAATTTCAATGTTTTTTAATACTTTATAAATATAACAAATACGACTAAATTTTATACTCCCTATACTTCATATTGCATAAAAATACATCATATATGTTGTTTTTATTTATGAATATTATTATCAATATATATATAATTTATGTATATGTACTTAATTATAAATATATTTTCTTTGAAATGTGAAGAATATATTACTCACCAAACTATAATAAAAGGATACAAGGAATTGGACAACACAACCAATGGACATGCCTATGGAACATACAACTAAAAACATACAAACAACCTATCATCAAACTAATTCCTCACATTATCACAACACCAAATAGTACATCCTTTAACAATGTCAATACCATAAAGTCATTTCCAGTCTAGAAATACTTTTGAGCTTAACATTAAAAGGCCTCCCATTTTGTAAGTCCAAAGAACCTATACTACATTTCCCACATAAAGGTGATCTAAATACCATCTGCAGCTACCCTCACAGACATATTTAGACCAGCATCTATGTAAGGCATCATCTAAAGTTATGAACTTGTTACTAATGACATCAGAGCTACAGTTCCTGCATGAAGGTAACCCCAGCAGCCCTATAGTTTTTAACACTCTCATCCCCACCAATCTTCTTTTCCACATTAGCTAGACCCTTACTACAGAACCTAGAAAGATGACCAAAAGTCTTACAATGCTCACACACCAACGGTCTCCACACATAATCAACATTTAGCATCATGGATTTTCCCAAGCTTTTATACCAAATTTCTACAGTATCAATCAAACCCTTTGCTGCATCGACCTCCACCAAAACCTTAGCATACAATGCCCTACCAAATGGTTTTTCACAAATTGACGTAGTAATTTTGTCCATAATAATTGGAACACCTATTCTACTAGCAATCCTACTAATACCATCCACATTCCAAGCTTCTAACGGGATGTCATAAATTTTAACCCACAACGGAACCTTAGAAGTATCCAATTTAGACATACACAAACCAGGCTCCCATTTACGAACAAATAACGGCTTATTCTCCACCATCCAGGGCCCATTCTCTATAACACTATTCATACCTTCCTGAGACTTAAAGTTGAAATAATACAAACCTTGATTAACGATAACCTCCTCAAGCTGAAATAAATGCCACATTCTCTTTAGGTGACCTAGAATTTCCCTATAACCCATCTGAAACCCCACAAAGTGACCAACAATAGTCATACTCCACTTCTGAATACCCTCTTCTAAAACCGGATCCATAACTACAACTTCCCTACCTTCTTCATTCAAAGCCGTCGATGTAACACCCCCAAAATGGGTCGCAGCGGAAATATAGGTTGGCGAGTGTTACTTCATAGATCAACAGCACGAGATATGAGAACGACATCTATATGAGTCGTTTAAAATTGATACATTGGATTAAATAGACTTGTTTGTTACAATAGCCGAAGCTTAAATAGTTCATCCATGAAAAGTAAAGATTTTAAGACATAACAAATATTCCCAAAATGTAATGCATCCAAATCTTTATAGTAGTGACTCCAAAATGATGACCACCAATGTATCCTGGTTTCTCGTACCTTATTGACCTGAGAAAAACATGCTTTAAAACGTCAACATAAAGTTGGTGAATTCACAGGTTTAGTAAATGTATAAAATAGGACCACAAGATTTCCGATGTAAGACATGTAACACATACAATATCTTAAAAGTAATTACGAGGTGCACTAAGCTCATGACACCGAAGCTCGACATATATGTATGCAATTTAATGCACTAAATGTGCCCATGTAGATGTTCAACCCGCAACATCCAAATTGTTCCGACATGTATACGTTCGTTGTTTCAGTACTGTCGAAACCGATGAGCGCTACTCACCCGAACGGGGATGTCAATCCCAAATAGATCTATTCATAACATTCGCGCTCGCTAACTAGCAATTGACAGTTCATGATAGTGGGCAATAGTGGGTTTAGCTACTTAGGCCAACTCGTAATATGTTTAAAAGAGTACTTGCGTCCAAATGTAAAACAATGCATGTTTCTCACCCCAATGTTGTAAAACAATATAATTGTATAAAAGCGGGGCTATGAACCTACCGTAAAGTAAAATATTGATTTACTAAATTCAAAAGAGGAATCACCACGAAATTTGAAGCAACCTAATTAATTATAGGCCGTATGAGTATAATGTATTTCATAAAAAAAAAACATCACATGTCGTATAGTTCACCAACCACCACCTAATAGTTTTTTTTTATTAATTAATTAAAAGTTAAAACAATAATAACTCGTACTTTGTTAAATTAAAAGTATATAACTTGGACTCGTAAAGAAATATTATTTTTTATTATTACCACCATCTTTGTAAAAATGTATGATTTTAATAATGAACTTTTGAATATTAAATTAAGTAGTTTATAAAGATTGTAAAAAATAAAAGTAATTCGCGCAGAGTTTTAAAACTTCAATCTTTATCGTTTTCGAACCGGTCCGTTTATTACGTTTTCTTTCTTCAGTCCACTCTTCGTATTAAAATAATTTATCAAAATATCATATTTATAAGATTTAACCCACTGATGAACAGCAACTTTTACTGTTCATCACAGTTTATATAAACTATTTTTATAAAACTAAATATATAACTTGTTTAAATCATAATTTGTTCGTTATAGTTCCGTTTCTCGAGATCCTTATGTCCTTGGATTAGTATTAAGAAAATTTATCAAAATATTAAATTTATAAAATTTAAATCCCTGATGAACAGTAGCATTTACTATTCACAGCAGTAATAAAAATTGTTTTTATACAATTAATTATATATAACTTGTAAATTGCGTAACTTGCTCGTTATAATTCCGTTTCTTTTTCGAGTTCTTTATGGCAGTGAGTTTGTATTAAGGAAATTTATCAAAATATTAGATTTATGGGATTTTTACCTCTGATGAACAGTAACTTTTACTGTTCATCACAGTTTATAAAATTATTTTTATAAAGTTAAATATATATAACTCGTAAAATCCATAACTTGTTCGTTATAATCCCGTTTTTCGAGTTCCTTACATCCTACGATCTCATGTAAAGAGCACTATTTTTTTATAAAAATATAAAACTAAGGGTTTATATGGTTCGAATTCCAAAGTAGCTATATAATCAAAATTAGGGTTTCATTTATAAAGTTAGTTTGTATTTATTTAAGAACCTTGCACCATTATTTTACCAAGTGTTATACCGTATATCTTACATATATTTAGTCCTCTAAATGTTCATGTCCTTTGTCCAAATGAAATCATCAAATACTTTATATAACTTAAAAATGAATCTAGGTGGTGATTAACTTACACAACAAGTATGTACACAATAGAAAATTAATGAATGAACATAGAATACATTAAATAGACCTTATAGAAGATGAGTGGGATAAAATGACACAAGATGTAAACCCCAATCAAGCCTTCAAAACCAAAACCCTAATCCAGAAAAACCCTAAATATGTTTTCTTGATTATTCCTTGTTAAACCCGAATCCAAGCTTCCCAACACCTTGAGTAGTCTTAGGTAACCTTAGAATGAACACTTGAATGCTTGGAATACCTTGGTTGCAAAATTAAAATGAAACCCTAAAATTTTAGAGTGTGCCGTGGGTTTTAGAGTGAAATATGGAGAGAGTTTGCTTTGATTTTGTTGTAGAAGAGTAAGAGTATGATAGTGCACTAGTTACTTGCTTTATATAGTGACTAACCCATGGTTTAACCTTAAACTAACTCTAGTTAAGAAGTAGGGTTAAGTACAATTTGTTAAGTGCTCTCCTCCTCCCTATGAGGAGAGAGGCATCATATGTGAGGAGAGGGGAGGACACTTGACAAGCCAATGTTTAGTAAGTTGTGCTTGTGTAAGGTACTTGTTAGGTTAGGACATATTACATGGATTTAAATGATTTATTTCATGTATGAATGCCTATGTCCGGTTCTAAGATGGTATTAGTAAGAGAAATAAATAAATTTTGAGTATTAGGTATAAACGTGGGTATTTGTTTAAGTGTAGATGGGTAAAGGTGCTTCCGGGTACGACCCGCATGTATTTATTGCGAAAACGTAAGACGTTTTACGTAACCAACAATAATAAATTATGAAAATGTTCTAAATAATCTCCTAATATCAAATAACCCTTCTTGATGTAAACTTTAATTTGTTGGTGTCCTTTACATTGAATCATTGATTTAGTTTACGCGATTTAACTATACGATTATAATTAAAAGCGAACGCGTAAAACTCTAAAAATAAATAATGGAATTTATTAAAGTTGAAAATAACCTAAAAATGAGAAATGTTACAGGGACTATGTCCTCTATTCCCACATCCCAACTAAATGCAAGGGATGTTTAATGCTAACAACTTTGGACCCATGAGATATTGGAGACCAAATGTTTGAGTTATTATGTTATATAATTATATATGCATTGGGATCGATTCGGAACCTGACGAATGGATAAAAGATAGCGGATGCTACAAACACATGACGGGAAATCAAAAGCTCTTCTTAACTTACAAGGCATACAGTGGAGGTAATGTCGTCTTTGGTAGTAATCTACGTGGTAAAATCATTGGCAAAGGTACGGTCTCTCATGGCTCACTTAAAATTGCAAAAGTAGAGCATGTAGATAATTTAGGATTTAACTTGCTAAGTGTAGGTCAAAATATGTGAGAATCAGATAAAGTCATATTCTCCTTAACATGATAGTGAAATCACAAAGGACGAAAAAGTCATAGGTAGTGGTATTAGGAAAAGCGGCTTGTATGTGATGAAATTAGGAAAGAAGCCGAAACACAATTTTTTTTACAACGATCATAGAAAACTCCACTTTGTGGCATAGGAGATTAGGTCACGCAAATATGCATTTAATTCAATCGTTGGCATCTAAAGAATTAGTTAGAAACTTACCAAAGCTTAAGTTTGATCTACATTTTTGTGATGCTTGCAAAATAAGAAAACAAGCTCACGCTAGTCACAAAGCTAAGAATATAGTCCCTCAACGACTAATGCTAAAACTCCTTCTACATGGATCTTTTCGTCCATCCCGCCCACTGAGTTTAATGAGAAAAACCTCTACACGTTAGTCATAGTAGATGAGTATTCTAGGTATACTTGGACAAGATTTTTCTTAAGAATATAAACCGAGGCCTTTTGAGCAATTTCAAATCTGTAGTAGATAATACAAAACCAACTAGGTTGTTCTATAGTGTCAATTAGGATGGACTACAATAGGGAATTTGATAATGAAGTGCAATTAGGAGAGTTTTGTAATGCCAACGGTATTACACATAACTTCTCGGCTCCACGCCAATCTAATGGCGTGGTAGAAAGGAAAAATAGGAATCTACAAGAAATGAGTAGAACAATGTTTAATGAAAAATCATTACCACAAAAGTTTTGGTGTAACGCCGTAGATACTTCAACCTACATCCTTAACTGAATCCTTATTAGAGCAATCTTAGGAAAAACACCTTATGAACTCTTGAGAGGTGGGAAACATACTCTTTATTACTTTAAAGTTTTTGGAAGTAATTGTTTCATTCTAAACACTAAAGATTATCTCACCAAGTTTGACCCAAAGTCATACGAAGGTGTTTTCCTAGGTTATTCACAAAATAGCAAAGCCTAAGTCATCCTTAATAAACACACTAGGAAAATCGAAGAATCACTCAACGTGACATTCGATAAAACTCCTCCACCATCTAAAACATCACCTTTAGTGGATGATGACTTAGATGAAGACGAAGCAATTAAGGTTACCGAAAAGAAAAACCTAGAAAAAGACATCAAGGATGAAACTTTAGAAATTGACGAAGTAGTCAATATTAAGGAATCTAGAAACCATCCATTAGAAAATGTCATAGGAAACTTTAACCAAAGAACCCTTAGGTCTCAAGCCCAAAACCAAAGTAACTTCTTTTGTTTTATATCAACTATGGAACCTAAGAATGTGAATAAATCCTTAAAGGATGAAAGTTGGATAATCGCTATGCAAGAAGAATTAAATCAATTCGTTGGGAGTTAGTACCACATCCTAAAAATATGACAATCATAGGAACTAAGTGGGTGTATAGAGTTAATAGACGAGAATGGTGTTGTTTCTCGAAATAAGGCTAGGCTAGTCCCCCAAGGTTATAATCAACAAGAGGGCATCAATTATGATGAAACATATGCCCCAGTTGCTAGGTTAAAGTCCATTAGGATTTTATTAGCCTATGCTTGTGCCTTAGATTTTAAGTTATTCCAAATGGACGTAAAAAGTGCATTCCTGAACGGTTTCATCAATGAGGAGGTATACGTGGCACAACCTCCAGGATTCATTGACTTTGAAAAACCGAATCATGTTTATAAACTCAAGAAAGCTTTATATGGTCTTAAACAAGCTCCTAAATCTTGGTACGATAGACTAAAAGCTTTTCTTATTAAACATGAATATAACATGGGAATGGTAGATAACACGCTTTTTACAAAGAAGAAAGGTTCAAATCTCATCATCCTTCAAATATATGTCGATGACATTATATTCGGTTCGACTTGTCAAGACATGAGTGATGACTTTACCAAAATCATGCATGACGAGTTCGAGATGAGCATGATGGGTGAACGTAACTTCTTCTTTGGATTCAAAATAAAACAAATGGAAGATGACATCTTCTTTAATCAATCTAAATATATTAAAGAAATGCTTAAGAAATTTGGCTTAGAAGATTCTAAACCAATGAAAACCCTCATGTCATCGGATACTAAACTCACAAAAGATGAAGAATATGAATCGGTAGATAGTACCTGGTATCGAGTCATGATAGGTAGTTTATTATACCTAACGGAAAATAGGCCTGATATTATGTTTAGTGTTTGCCTTTGTACACGCTTCTAAGAGGATCCTAAAACCTCTCATATTGAAGCGGTTAAGCGTATCTTTCGATACACTAAAGGCACTACGCACTTAGGATTATGGCATCCTAAGGGGACCGGCATAGAAACTGTAGTATATGCCAACTCTGATCATGCGGGGGATTATGTGGACCGAAAGAGCACTAGCGGTATTTGTACGTTCGTGGGATGTTGTTTAACATCTTGGTTCTCGAAGAAACAAACCCCTCTTGCTACATCTACTACCGAAGCCAAATACGTAAGCGCTGGAAAGGCATGTCAACAAGCACTATGGATGAAACAAGCTCTTATCAACTACGGCGTTTGACTCGACGACGTCCCGATCATGTGTAACAATAAAGGCGCGATTGACCTTAGCAAAAACCCGGTGCAACATTCTCGAACCAAACACATCGAAATTCGTCACCACTTTCTTTGTGATAATGTCTAAAAAGGACATATCTTAATCGAAAAAGTGCCGTCCGTCAACAACATCGCTGACATTCTTACGAAACCCCTTAAACGTGAATCATTAAACTATCTACGTCTTGGTTTAGGAATGATGGAACACATTCCATAAATCACATTAGTCCGCTTCTCCTTCTGTCTCAATTCTAGTCCGTGCTCTACTCCGTGTCGTGACAACTTAAATACTTCATCCGAAGTACTTTAAGCATTTTTAATTCGCGAAATTCAAATTAAAATGTCAATCCTCTTCGTAAATTTTTTATCAAAAACTAAGTCTAAAACCCCTCGCCGAGGGCGGCCCCCATACCCTAGGCGACCCCCCAATATATTTGGGACCGCCATCAGTAGACACTAAAATTGAACACTTAACTAAAAAAATTTCAAAACACAAAAACAAACACCCCTTTTCATATCTGCAGCGACGAACACGACTCAAACCACCCAAAAACTCAAAATCACCCATAAAATCACTAATTGAAGACAAAATCAACACCTACAATCATTTATAATATCTTAAAGATCATCAATTGTGAGTCATTTCATCTATTTTCTTTCAATTTGAGTCTAGGGTTCATGATGAACACAAAAATTGAAATTGAGGATTTTTTTTATTATTATTTCAAATTTGTACAATTAAGACTACTAGGATACAATGTATAACTAATATGCTTCCCGTAGACATAGTGTTAGCCCTAAAATATGGTGACTAATCCGGAATTACATTTATCATTTATAGTCGGGTCGGGTTAGTTTAGCTAGCACCATAAAAATGTTTTAATGCTTTGTTAATTCAGTCTAAAAACGTTGTTGCATTCATGCATAATGATCTCATGAACACCATTCAAAATATATAATTAATATATATTCTTCGACATGTTTGGATGAGCAAAAGCGAATATAGGAGTGTTTGGGTTAACTCTTAGGTTTTTTATTTAGGATCGAGTTAGCCGTAACCCTACATTTATTGCATATAGGCACAACACTAGGCACAAATGTTGTTAAATCCATTCGAGTATCACAATAATAAAATCATGTATCATTTTATTTTTTAGGTGACAATGCCCCATGTAATCGGAAATGATCACCAAAATACCCGTAACTATATTCCAACTTTCTCAAATGAATACACTCCACCACTAAAATATGACTTAGCTTTTTTTGAAAAACGATGTATTCATGAGGGTCGGGTTGTGAACAAAGATTTTGATAATATAAATTATCTTAATACTATGTTTGGGTCAATCAAATTCGAGTGTCTTTTAAAAGTAAATGAGCAAATTGTTCCTTGTTTCATTCTTGAGTTCTATAGTCAACTTAAACTTGACTATGATTCCGAAGGTCATTTGGTCGCTCACTTTGTCATTCAAAATAAGTCCTTTTCTCTTACTCTTGAAGAGTTCAGTAAAATTCTAGGTGTTCCCATTGAAGGACAATGTTCTTTCTCTGATAGGTGGGACCACTTGGAAGTCAGTATTCCCTCAAATGGTCTTTATCTAACCACTCCTCCCTCTCCAAATAACATTAAAACACTTACCCAAATCGGCCGAGAAGGTCCTATAACTCGCATTCGTCATAAGATGTTGGAGAAAATCAATTTTTAAATCGTAAAATTCAAACTTCACATGAAAAACTTGGGTTAAGAAATCATCAGTGAAAACGTCTTTTTTCTTGGAGGCAATCAGGGCATAATAGTACCAAGACTTGCATATGTCACATGCTTTATTGCATCGCGACTTCCACAAAGTACAATCTTGCATTTTTCATTCTAAAACGAATGGAAACTGTTAGGCGTCTACCTAAGGTGATTCTACCTTACGAAATGTTGTTAACTAGATTGTTCAATCTCATCATGTCAAATCTCCCAGTTGTCGGATGATCGTTATACTTGTATGATCGTGTTATCATCCTCTCAGCTCCTCATCCACTGAAAGAACGCGAGCGATCATGCATACGTTTCCACTAAGCCTTAATTCTATATGATCAGTATAGAACGGTTACCACCTGTAACAGGAATCAAAGATCCTTAAGGCTACACTATCTATTAACTAATAAACTAACTATCTAACTACTATAAGTCTACACATGTTTTTCTGTGTCTAGACTCTCATTGGAAGCACACTATGATACACACACATTTTTGGATACTAAAACTATGTGTCTATGATCTCTTTATATAAAGAGATCATGACTTACAAAGGAAGTTAACTAAAATAGATAAGGAAACTAAATCATTTAAATCTTGATCAATATTTTCTACAATCTTTATGTTCTCCACCAGCTTGTAGAATTCCATTGTAAACGAATTAGTCCCTTGTTGTTTCCTTCGTCTTCATTTAAGCACGTGTAGTTTTGTAATCATTCGTATGTGTTTAATTACACATACCTTTGACCACTAAAAATGGACTTAAATGACCAAAAACGTACCAAAAATACCTTTTATTTGTATGTTTTGCATTTGTATTGTGCATGAAACGGATATCCGAGAAAAGGACAAAAATCGAAGCCAAAACAGACAAAAACCGAGCACGGGAATGAAAAGAGCAAATCAAAGCCAAAAGTCAAAGTCAAAGTCAACCCCAGCAAAAGTCAAAAGTCAAATCTGAAGAAATACTTAAATGGCCCACCCGTACCCATCTAATGGGCCGGCTCAACCCATTAAGCTATTACATGAAGACTAAAAGCCCAACTATAACTTGAGGGGCTTAAACTGCCAAACCCTCAAAGTTATACAACCCAAAGGACTTTCGGTGTAATAACTTTATATAACTTTGGGGGGCAAAACTGCCAAACCCTCAAAGTATATCACCACAAGGACGAATGGTGTAATACTCTTATACACCTTGGGGGACCTTTCTTGCCAAGTCCCCAAACTTATCCCCTGCACCCACACAAACCAAACTTTACCTCTCCATTCTGTTCAACCATCCCCAAAAAAAAAACCCTCACCCCTGCAACTCCAGTCCAAAACCCTTTCCCCCACATATCATAACATCACCATCCAACATTACCCTACTTCACATGGGCAATTGCCACCTTGGCAATCCCCTTGAATTCCATTCGACAAAGAAAAGAGACAAAGAATTGAGGGTTGAGATCAAAGGGATTGGGCTCCAGAGACATCCACCAACGGCAATGATGACTTTGGGACTTCACTCACTCAACTAGCACACCTCAGATTCTCCTCACAAAAGAAGCACAAGACCCTCAAGACCATGACCCTTAGCTTAGTATAAAAAAAGGTAGATCCTTTAGCCCATCACACACAGGGGAGGTGATTTTTACTTTTAGCAGCTTATGTTATGTCTATTTAATGTCATTAAAAATTCCAGCTTTGTACTCATTTTTAAAAGTTAATGAAAGATTGAAATTTTATGTTCTTGCAATCTTGTTTTTACAAGTTACTGTTACATTATTGATCAAGTTTTACTAAGCCTTTAAAAGTTCTTTTTATACTCTATTTAAGCTATTTAACTCTAATGAAACAGAAGTTTGTTTATAGCTTTTTGTTGTTTGAAAAGTTCTAGTTCAAAATCAACCAAATAATTATTCATGAAAGCCAAAAGGAGCAGAGGGCAAATATTGAGATGCTTTGGTTTAGGAAGCTTATGGTAAAAGCAAAAAAAAATTAAGGGTTGTTTTTTAATGCTTTTTGAAAGCTTATATTCCCATTGCATCATAGTAAAAACGCTAATGGACTTTTTCTGTAAGTTTACTTTTTTAACAATTTTTGGCTTATTCACCTGTACCAAGCTTATTTGTTGCTTATTCAGCTTTGTTGTGCCTTATTTGAATTATTTAATGCTTGTTTAATGTTTGTTGTTTGATTTAGCAGTGGCTTATTGTTTAAGTTTTTTTATGCAAAACTGCCTAATTTGCTTGAAATTGCTTTATTGCTTATTTCTGTCTTTAAGTGCTTATTGCTTTGCGCTTTTTGCTTAATTATGCTTACCCAATCTTAGTTATCATATGTTTTCATCTGTTTTGGCTTAAATCTTTGTAAAATAGTCTAAAAATTTGATTTAGGGAATTAAAGGAGTGTTTGGGTCAAGGATAAAAATGGGTCAAAATGGTTGAAAAGTCATTTTGGGTCATTAAGTCAGATTTAACAATCCTTTTTAAGTCCTTTTCATTTGTTTTTAAAAGTTTTAAAAGTCTTAATCTAGTTTTCAAAGTTATTTCTTTAAGTGGTTTGAATCTGTGAGTTTAAAAACTCATTTTATGTTCTTGTTTGATTAAGCCTTTAAATCTTGTAATGTTGAGTGGTTTTTGTGTTTATTAAAGTGTTAAAACACCTCAGAACCAAAGTCATAGCCCTGCATTTGTTGGCTTTCAATTTTTCAAAAATCTGTCAAAATTTTTCTAAGTATTGTGATCTGAACAAACAGCTTTTTCACAAGCATTTTTCTTGGCTTATATGATATTCAAACTTTCTTTTCTTTGTAGATTATTGTAGTTTGTAGGCCAAGCTTTAAGCTCATATAGCTCATTAAGTCATAAGGTTCCCTTTTGGTGCTTAAAAATAAGCCCAAAAGGTGTCCCTTAGGCTGTTTGCCTGTCAATTTGCCCTTGTTTTTTTTTTTTTTTATATTTTTATATATTTATAGTATTTTTATTGTCTTTTTTTAATTTTTTTATTTTTTTTTATTTTTTATTAAATTTTTTTTATAATGCTTATCGCTTAATTTTGCTTATCTGTCTGTTTTTATTAGCTTATTTTTGTTTGCATTAGCTTATTAGGTATAGGAGGTTGTCTGTTAGTGCTTATTTTGAATGACCATAGCTTATTTGAGCTTAACAGCCTTTAGTTTAGAAATTTGTTAGTTTAGAAAGCCTTTTAGCACTTCTGTTGTTTTAAGCTTAATTTAGTTCATTCTAGTTGCTTATTTTTGTTCTTTCTCGCTCAATAGGTGTAGTAGCTTATCTGTCTTGGCTTATTTAGTTGTTTGCATAGCTTGTTTATGTTTAAATAGTTTAACAGTTTAGTATTTTTAGCCTTTAAGCTATTTCTCATATCTGTCAACTTTTTAGCTTATTTGTGGTTTAGAAAAAAAGTGCTTTTGTAAAAATTGCTTATTTTTGAGTCTTCTAAAAATTTGTAAAAAAAAATGAATTTCAAAAACGTTTGGGATAGGGAAAGTCCTAGGTGAGCCTAGGCTCGAACCCGGGACCTCCCCTCTCACCAAGCGTTTTAACCCCCTACACACTCAACATTGTGCTACAATAGCTCATCCGTAAGCTATGCAAAATCTATCTTTTATAACATTTTAGGCTTTTTAGTTTATAAAGATGTTTTAGCTTATTCGCAAACTAATCGATAAGTGTGTCTTTGAAGCTTATTTTTCCTCAATAACCTTATACAATTTATGACATATAGTGCATTTTTTCTAGATTTTTACCACCTAATTTTAGTAAATTTAATAATTTTTTCTTTTTAAATTCGTTTGTTTTAATTCATAAAAAAATATAAAAAAGTCAAAAAAATATAATCTTTTTTAGAAGATTTTATTTTATCATATAGTTTTTAGGAAAATTAGTTTTACTTTCGTAGGTTTAAATTGCAAAATTTCATTTTTTTAAAGAACGGGATTCGTTCCCGTTCACGTTTTTTGTGTTTTAAAGGTCAAATCAACTTCCGTTTTTCGTTCTAATTTTCTTTAATTTTACTTTTTAGTTAATTAGAGTCTATTAAAAGTGAAAAAAATCATTTTAGGTTAATTTTTGAAAATTTAGGGTTTTTAATCAACATTTTTAGATTCTCGTTATCGTTTTTAGCTTAATTAGTGTGCCTTTATCGTTTTTAGTATAGATTGCATTATTTTTTCCCGTAAGATTTAGAAATCCTCCAAATCTTGTATCCATAAATCATCAAATGTCAATCTAACTCTCGCTTTCTAATTCACTCTCGCTAGGGATACAACCGACCCGGGAATATCAACATTTACTACTTCTGTTTTCTGATTTTGTGGCATTTATGATACTTTAATTATATATTTAATATTTACATATATATAAAGTTGAATTTTAATCATATCATTTTTTTGGCGCGACGCTGCCGGGGAGGAATGTAAGCGTTTGTCGTTTCAAAGTTTGACAATTTTTGCTTTGAAGATCCTTCCCCGTGAAGTTATTTTTGTTATTAAAAATACAAAAATACAAAAATATTTTCCATTTCTTTTTAGTATAATATGAAATCAAGAAAAAAACCAAAAACATAAAAAATTATCCTTAAATTATCAATAAAAATCACAAGTTGGTAAAAGAACACCAACATATAATACTTTCAACTGAAGTATTATCCATCAATAAGTTTCTGAACCAAAGAATCAAAAAACTTACCTTTTGTGTCACTTGCGAGGTACGGTTCACCTTTGAAAGACAAACAAACTCAAAGAGGGGTGATAAGTGTAAAATACACATATCCATTAACACCAAAAATGACCCTAAATGACTAAAAACATACTTAAAATGGCAAAAATGT
>BQNB010147042.1:0-11624 GCA_026074375.1 Tanacetum coccineum
TTTAAGCCTAAACTTTGCATAACTAGGTTATCATTAAGACACACAAACATCAACAAACATGTTTCATCCAGAATTAAGTGATCAAATAGGCTAGAACACATAAAAAGTTTTTGAGAAAATTTAAAAGACGATTTTTGCATAAAACTTAAAATTTCATTAAACATGTAAAAAGGTTACAAGGCTTAAAGTAAAATGACAGGATTAAAAATACATCAAAACATTCATATTAAACTAATCTATAACTACTCCTAGGTGGTTCTATCTTCTGTCTTCCTTTTCTTTTATACGAGCTCTCAATGTCTTCATAGTTGCTTGTGTTTTTGTTGTGAGAGAGAACCATACTTCAAATCCTGACCCTTAATCTGCCTTGGCCTCCAATCCAGATGATCCTAACCATTGATCATTTGTCTTTAAGTCACAACCAATGAAATCATATAGGATTGCCAACCTGTTTTTGGGTTGTTGTAGGTGTGGGGTTAAGGATGGGTGAATAGGTTAAAGGGTTTTGTCGGGTTGTTGCAGGGATAGAAGATGTACAGTGGTGGGGTAGAGATATGGCGGGAAAATAGGGTTAAGGGTTTTAGTTTAACATGGTAAAGAAGTTTACGGAATGGGCAGCAATGGTCCCTGAAAGTGATATAAGGTATTGCAAGTTTAGTCCTAGTATCCATCATAATTGGTCCTTGAATTTGGGTTGGAATTGCACCGTTTGTCCTTTTGGACTAACATTATTAGTCCTTTAGGACTAACGGCGTAATAGGGTGAGGAGGTTTTGGCTTAACGCCTGTTAAAGGTATTTGGATTGGGCCAGTGTTTTGCAATTTGGGACGGTATCAAAATGAAAATGGAAAATGGGCTAGTATTTAAAAATGGAAATGGGTTTAACTTAAATGTAGTTGGCTGATCAGGGCCCACTTTTGACAGTTTAGGTTTTCGGGTTCGGTTTTCGATGCTCTTTCTAATGCCGTATCCCGGGGTTGACTTTGACTTCGTCTTGACTTCATTAAATGCACAAATGTTGTCGAGTCGATCCGGAAATGTCCGTTTTAGCTCCGTTTTCAATCCTTTTGTACATTTGGCCTCGGTTTTTCGTGCTCTATCCAATTCCGCTCTCGGTTTTGTCCGGTTTGGGATTTTTTTCCTTTAGTGAATATCCGGTACCTTTACAGTACAAACACAAAAACAAGCATATATATAGCATTTTATGTGCGTTTTTTGTCGTTTAGGGTCATTTTATTGAGTAAAAGGTATGTGTAATTACACACATACCAAAATCCCCCATACTAAACTATTGCATGTCCTCACGCAATGCTATAAGTAAACTCTTAAGAAAACTAAGAATCTCAATCCCCCTCGACTAATTACCTCAAAAAGTAGCTAAGTGTTCATCAAGGGAATTAAAGACTTATAAGTTTTGAAAAGCCCCGTTTTTACCATTTTTCCAAATAACTACACTTATTCCTACACATATTTTTGTATTTTTCATTTTTCTCAATTTTTTGTACATTTCTTTTTAAGCAACTAACTAACTTATTTGACTTTCGTTATTTTCATAACCGTTAGGGATCATAGAACAAGATGCATTTATTGCTATCCGAATATTGCCCCAATAAAAGGATAAAATTATCGTTCATCGATTTTCACTCGCTCCACAACAACAAGCGTAAAACGAGAAATCACAAGTTAAATATCAGTTCTAAGATGCTATACATCTCTCATTTTTCAACTTGGTGATATTCTTCACTCCGACAATTATTATATCTTAGGTGAATGTGCCATTTTGAATTTCAACCGTGGGTCAACGTTTTGCAACATTCTATATTTCACGTTCCATCCGAGAATAATGAGTTTGAAGGCGAGATCATCCCATGTAGCGACTTTAATCTCGGCACATCCCAACCTTGCGGCTAAGTGACCAGGCTTTTGACACCCCACATAGACTAGTATCGGGACTCACGGACCTTTGGTTTCAAAAACTCTTAGGTTTCCTGTTTACACATAGCTTATTTAAAAACTTAAAATGAAATAGTCTAAGTTCAAAAGCATATTTAAATTTAACAAAACTAGATTTTCCTTTTATTTATTAATTCACACTTAATATCAAACATAACCATGATGCAATCGTAACCCTCGACCTTTTAGAAGGCTGCAACATCGGTTGTGAGCCGCAAGATAAGCATCATCCTTTATATGTCTCGGATTTATTATTTTACTTATGGGCTCTATTTTGATGGCTTGTTACTTTGGTTGTGAGCCGGCAAGATGCAGCAAACTTTTATCAGCCCACAGTTTATATTTATTACTTATCATTTTTTTTATTTATTTTTTGTATATTTTCTTTTTTGTCATTTTACTTTTTTTTCGATATATGAGAAGACTTCTTTTTGGAAAAATTTAAGTATAATTTTGAAATAAGACTTAATATTATTGCTTTCAACTCCCTAAAATTTGTTGATTTAAGTTTATTTTCCAAAATTAAACCACGCGTATTATTAGTCCGGTTAGGGGAGCTTATGGGAGGAAAAGCCCAATTTACTTTAAATGAGCTTCTTACGTTCAGATTTCCGATAGAATCTTGTTTAGCATCCAAATAATACTTATACTTCTATCATTTTTCGTTCTTCGCATATATGCTGTTGAACGCTTAGCATAAACAGTTAAGGATCAAAACTAGACTCAACACGCTCGATCGGGTCAAAATTTATTTTTATTCTACCCTTGAAGGAAAAGTCAAAATTATGACAAAAACACTTTATTTATTTTTGAAATACAATTTTAAATTTTTTTATTTGTTTGGGATTGAATTTTGGTCGGTTTATAAACGGGGATTTCGGCAAAAAACAACGGAATTTTGCAGCCAATCAATATTGAAGATCCCCCACATACTAGAATTTAACATTGTCCTCAATGTTTTAAGAAGAGTTTCTACGCAAATCCTAAGCCGTTTATTAAGTATGCTTAAAGATAAACGTTAAACGATTAGATTAGGATATCGGATTTCCCAAATGAAGCTGAAGATTTGAAGCTCGATTGATCGGAGGACAAAACCGCGAGCACAAGAGGATTCAAAAATCCGGGACATCCTGGACATACACAACAAAAACACAAGCAAACGAGAATGGAAGAGGCGAGCATTCTCACAATAACACAAAAATCAACTTATTAGCAAATTGAAGATGATTGTATATGGATAAGCAATAGGTTTGCCACCCTCAAGCGCTTAGTTTTGTTAATCCGAGTCTTGAGCCTGGACTCGACCTACGAATTCATTTGTCCATGGGGGATATTGGTGCAAGTGGAAGTAAAATCTTTATCGGACTTTCATTCTAGTGGTTTGGATAATACATTGATATTGCTTGGAATGTTTCCACTCCGATGAGATTCACCCTGCATTAAAAGGAATGATTAAATGGAGATTCCTGGGGCAAATATGGAATCTTCATCCCACAGGAGAGAAGAATATGGTGGAGTAATCCGGGATGATACGTGAGAAAAAGAAAGAAAGTCCATTAAATATGCCAAGAGGGAGATTGGTCCTCCTCGAATGGTAATTCCACATTCTGTCGTAGGGAAAGAACGTTCTAAAGAAATCCGGGGTCAATCAAATTCTCCCGGATCAGGGCTCTATCTTAAAATAGAAATAAATTCAAGGGATCATGTGGGTTATGATGTGAGCGAGTTCTTCGGCGAACTCCATGATAAATGTCACTCCAATCGGCATGAGGAATAAGGATATTTTGAACAAAAATATCAATTAAGATCACAAAGATGATTGAATCATAATTTAGGAAGAGAACTTATCAGCATGAGTAGTAGGTACTGCCAATACTCTTCTCTTTAAACCATGATCGTCATAGAGATATGAAAGTATTCATAATACGGAGAGATAAATCTGAATAAGATGTGGGGACTACCACTAATAATATCTTCCAGATTAAAGCAAAAAAAAAAAAGTTCTTAGATTAAGGTAAAGAATTATCAAAAGGTGTTAGGTCTCCTCAAGAAAAGGTTTAAGTGATGGGGAGAGAAGACTTGGTCCACAAAAGCGGAAGATGGAGTGGGATTTTTCTTTTTAATGCTTCGATGTTTGCAATAGAAGATTGACGATTCAACAATTTTTTCAACGAAGAATATCGTATTGGAGTGTTAGAAGATTTTCTGTATCATTCCCTCCAACTTCTCGGATATAAACACATCTCCACCCACACTCTGAGTGACGATCTCGCATCGGTGATGTGATGCATCATACATAATCGATATCTCAACCGTAGGGTCGAATCGTTCATCTTGAAGTAGAATCATAGTTGTAATTGACGAACTATATCTCAGAGTGTTCTTGGAAGAGCTTCAGAGGCGGTAGGATTTGTATACAATGAGGAACTTCCAACAAACACTGTCGGATACCTCGGACTACTTGGGATTGGGAAAGGTCCCCCAACCTGTGACTGTTTTTATCCTGTCTGTTCCGTTTGCCGGAATGCGTGTCAAGTGGCTGTTTCCCAATACTTTAGTGAGGAAACGGGTCCTCGGTTAATAAATACGAGTGTGATTTACAACAACGGGCGGATGTTCATTAAATCTATAAACATCTGTCATGGGATAGTACTTTCCTCTTCCTCTGTCCATCAATCGTAGCAAATGGGAATCTTCCAATATCGATCTTTATCCGCTTGATCTTCCGCAATTCGCTTTTCTTCTTCCCATGTTCTTTTGTCGAACACTTTCACTCCAAGCTTGAAAAGCTATTTCGTTAAATCTTCCATACCTTTTTCAAGAGGAGTAGGATCAATTACGAGAAGTGGCTGAGGTAGAAGTTGGTCAAAACCAAAAGAATTAGGATCATAGCAAGAATTTTGCTTGTGACAATAATCTTTATTCATTGGTTGACATTGATAAGTTTCATGAGGAAGATGATAAATGACGGGATATTGCGGGGGTTGAACATGGTCAAAACCGAAAGAATTAGAATCATAGCACGGATTAGGTTCGTAATAATTTTGATTCATCGGTTGACATTGAAAAACTTATATGAGGTCCCCCGCAGTTTTCACAATAAGGCTCATCGAAAATCAATTGATCACATTGAAAAGTCTCATGCGGGCCCCCATAACGGGGTACAACAAAGATATTGTTGTTGAAAACTTTGAGAATTTTGTGGGATATTAAAGTCTTGATTGTAACACTCGGTGGTTCGGATAGATTAAATGAGATTCCTTGAGTGTGAACAATCGTAACACCATTATAAGCATCGTGCACAAATCTATACAGTATAATCGAGGTTGCGGGGGGTGGACGGGGGTGGGGCGGGAGCGGTTGGGGTGGGTTGAAAACTTTTTAGGAGAATCATCAAACAAATTAGGTTTGGATATCATAAGTGAATGACATTTCTCATCTCCGAAACTAGGATGTCGAGTGATTGACACTTGGCAAAGTTGTGGGAGCTCATTAAAGGTTTGATTGTTGCATGGTTCCTGTTTAGAGGATAAAATACGAAACTTTCAGAGGGCATTATAGCCAATATGAAGCACCGTTCCCACAAGACGTGCAATGTACTTGCGTTGACAGGAAAGATAAGTCTAACGAAAGATCACACACTTGTAACAACAAATTATTGGTGATTGAGTGGAGGATTTGTGAAACGGTATTCGGAAAAATTTGAGAATCCTTTTTAGAATTCGGATTCGGATTTTTTCCAATATCGAGAAGAGAGTCATGATAATAATCAAAACAAAGTCCTTTGATTAGACACTTACACACCTCATACAAGTCATCTTCGAACAAATGGAAAATCTAATTCATATCTAACGCATCTTTGCAATGAAAATGCAATGAGTTGGTTGTGACAAACAATTTACATTCTTCTCGATTATTACAAAGTTCCACAAAACGAACACTCTTTAAACGTGAAGAGGAGATTCAAACAATCATCGAGTGACGCCATAAGAATTAAACAATATAGAGGGTTAAGAAAAGAATTAAATGGATAAGAAGAAAAAGAAGATTATTTTTGGGTTTTTAGGTTTTTTAAACAAATTATTTTATTAAAGGACAAAATATTAGATAAGACAACTTAAACCATTTAATTACAAGCTTTCGGTTAAACTCCTTAAAAATAAAAATGGCACAAAAGGAGCGGAGGAGTAGAAAAGCGCGAAGCTATTAAAAACTTTCTCTTTTAGGGTCGTAGTTCCTCGGAACAACCCGCCTTATACCCCTCTTATAGTTTGTTAATCAATTAAAGGTGGCGTACTCGAAAAGTGGTCACAAAAGGCAGATTTTGTCTTTTGGTTTGGGACTCCTTATTACTGATTAATGCTTCAGTTGAAAGCATTAAAAATTTATTATAAATTGTTTTTTCTTTATTTAGGACATTGTTTTCTTTATTTTTTTTGATTTTCTCTTGTTTTTTATCACATTATAAATGAAAATGAAAAATAATTTTTGTATTTTTATATTTTTATAAAGAATATAAACTTCACAAAGATAGGGTCTTCAAGGCACAATCCAAACTTTAACTCGATGTATATTCGTCTCACGGCCTACCATGGGCAACGGCGCCAAAAAATTGACAAATGTTCCTTTTAATTGATATAAATATATCATAATTATAAATATATAAATATATAATAAATAGGATAATATCAATGATAGTAGTATAGTATTACCGGAAGTATCGGTTTCTCACTTCGTTATCCACAAAGTTTAAAACCGGACCCGGGTCGTTCTTCCCGTCGAGGCGTGAATTTGAAAATTGAGTGTCGGTTTAGAAATTATGCTTGAATATAACAAATTAGGGTTGGATTCTATTTCTACAATTAAAAACGCAAAAAACAAGTAAAAGAAACCCTAAAACGAAAGCAATCTAAATTAAAACCTAAAACGGGAACGTAAAAACGCGACTTAAAAACCTAAATTATCAAAATTTAATCCTAAAGTGATTTTTTACTTTTAATTAATCCTAAATGACTAAAAAGTAAGAATAAAGAAAACTAGACCAAAAACGAAGGTGTTTAAAGCTAAAAACGCGAAGAAAACGAGAACGGGGTCGAAACCCGTTCTTTAAAAAAACTAAATTTTGCAAAAATAACCCTACGAAAGTAAATTTATTTTTCCTAGGTCCTAATTGAAAAAAGAAAATTTTCTAAAAAAGATTTATATTTTTTTGACTATTAATAATTTTTTATGATTTAATTACTGTTTTAATCTAAATTAATTATAAAAAATACTAAACATTTTTATAAAAATCTGAAAAATTAACAGAAAATACTTTAAACTATGCTGAATTTAAGAAAATTAAAATGGTGAAGACAGCTTATCAAATAAGCTGTCTAATAAGCTAAAACAGCTTATAAGCTTAAAAGGACTAAAAGACTATAAAAATAAAAGAAGAGGAATCTTAACTGAAAAAGACCCTAGGGCGAGTGGTGATTGTGTGTGTTGTGTGGGACGCTGGCTATACAAGGGGGAGGTCATGGGTTCGACCCTCATGGCCTCTTCTTTTTTAAAAACATTTTTTTTTCAAATTTTCTTTTTCAAACTTAAACTACACATAAAAATAAGCAATTTAAAAAAAAGACACTTTTTTCTAAAAACTGAAAAATAAGCTGGAAGAAGCACTTATAAGCAGGCAGATTGCTTAAAATTCACTAAGTCAATATATGATTAACTGTTTGGACAATTTAGGGTAAATAAGCTATTGAAAACACAAAATAAGCTAACATATATAATGCCCTACTCCTAATAAACTAGAGGGAACAAAAATAAGCCTAAACTTTAAGCTAGAATAAGCTACAACTGGGCTGCAAAAAGGGACAGAGAACTACATCATCTAAGGCATAAATAAGCTGATCTAATGGCTAATTTTTTAAGCTCAATAAGCTAACTATCAACTAACTAGGCTAAAACAGATGACCACCTATACCTAGTAAGCTAATGCAAACAAAAATGAGCAAGGGAAATAAGCAACTAAAGGCAGAAAAAGCAAATAAGCATTAAGCACAAATGGGCACAAACTAAAATTTGCAAATAAGCCACAATAAGCTAAACTCTAACCAAATAAGCTACTAGGGCCTAAAACTAACCTAAATAAGCTAACCTAATATAAATGAAACATTCATAATGGCTGAAATGCTTAAAATAAGTAAATAAGCTCTTTGGGCTAAAACTGCATACCAAAACCTAGGGGGTCACCTTTGGGCTTAAAATTAAGCATTCAATCAAAACCTTATGGAAAAATAAGTTTCAAAATCTCAAAGCCTATGCTAAAGACTAACTAATTCAGCAATCTAATAGTAGTTTGAAAATTAAATAAGCCATGAAAAAGGCTTGAGAAAAATGCAACTTGAACTCAGCATCTGCTGCTTGATGGTTTCTTAAAAGATAAAAGGCTATAATGCAGCCCTAAAATAAGCTACTAAATAAGCTCCTAAGACTAAGGCAAGCTGAAACAGATTAAGATGGATAACTAATGAGCTTATATTAACAAATTTCATTCCTTAAATCTAGCTTATCCTAACCTAAACTAGCTATTGAAAAGAGGAGTTTTAAAACTCTGAAACTGAAACATAGACACTTGGACAGAAATAGGCAAGACACAATGGCCAAAAGCATTATTTAATCTACTACATTCTAAACTTAAAGACAACACTTAGACAATACTTAAAAGGGTTTTTCACAAACTCAATCAAATAAGCTTATGAAAACTGTTGTGAAAACACAGTTTTGAAAACTTTTACACAAATCCATAAAATTGACTTTTAAAAAAAAAAATCTAAAAACAACTTAACTTCACTTAATAAGCCTTGATAAAGGAGGCTGAGTGACCCAACCCAATTTAAACACTTGTTTGACCCGTTTTGAGCTCTTATGCCAAACACCCCTTAAAAAAGGGTTTTAAACATTTTGAGACTGTAAAAAGAGTTTTAAGCCTAAACTTTGCATAACCAGGTTATCATTAAGACACACAAACATCAACAAACATGTTTCATCCAGAATTAAGTGATCAAATAGGCTAGAACACATAAACAGTTTTTGAGAAAATTTAAAAGACGATTTTTGCATAAAACTTAAAATTTCATTAAACATGTAAAAAGGTTACAAGGCTTAAAGTAAAATGACAGGATTAAAAATACATCAAAACATTCATATTAAACTAATCTATAACTACTCCTAGGTGTTCTATCTTCTGTCTTCCTTTTCTTTTATACCAGCTCTCAATGTCTTCATAGTTGCTTGTGTTTTTGTTGTGAGAGAGAACCATACTTCAAATCCTGACCCTTAATCTGCCTTGGCCTCCAATCCAGATGATCCTAACCATTGATCATTTGTCTTTAAGTCACAACCAATGAAATCATATAGGATTGCCAACCTGTTTTTGGGTTGTTGTATATGTGGGGTTAAGGATGGGTGAATAGGTTAAAGGGTTTTGTCAGGTTGTTGCATGGATAGAAGATGTACAGTGGTGGGGTAGAGATATGGCGGGAAAATAGGGTTAAGGGTTTTAGATTAACAGGGTAAAGACGTTTACGGAATAGGCAACAATGGTCCCTGAAGGTGATATAAGGTATTGCATGTTTAGTCCTAGTATCCATCATAATTGGTCCTTGAATTTGGATTGGAATTGCACCGTTAGTCCTTTTGGACTAACATTGTTAGTCCTTTTGGACTAACATTGTTAGTCCTTTAGGACTAACGGTGTAACCGGGTGAGGAGGTTTTGGCTTAATGTCTGTTAAAGGTATTTGGATTGGGCCAGTGTTTTGCAATTTGGGCCGGTATCAAAATGAAAAGGGAAAATTGGCTAGTATTAAAAAATGGCAATGGGTTTAACTTAAATGTAGTAGGCTGATTCGGACCCACTAGGTGGGTACGGGTGGGCCCACTTTTGACACTTTGGTTTTCGGGTTTGGTTTTCGATGCTCTATCCCATGCTACTTCTCGGGGTTGACTTTTTAGTTGACTTTTTGGCGTTGACTTTGACTTTTTGGCTTTGAATTGACTTTTCGTTCACGCTCTTTCCGTTCTTGTGCTCGGTTTTGTCGTTTTTGGCTTCGATTTTGTCCTTTTCTTAGATATTCCTTCCTGCATAACACAATTAGCAAAACAAGCATATATTTGGCATTTTAAGTCTGTTTTTAGTCATTTAAGCTCGTTTTTAAAGGTCAAATGTATGTGTAATTAAACACATACCAAAATCCCCTATACTAAGATATTGCCGTGTCCTCACGCAATGCTATAAGTAAACACTTAGAAAACTAAGAATCTCGATCCTCCTCGACTAATTACCTCGAAAAGTAGCTAAGTGTTCATCGAGGGGAATTAAAGAAATCAATAGCTTCGACAAGCCCTGTTTTTACCATTTTTAAAGATACATTATTTATACTAACTACCACTAATATTTTTGTATTTTTCCTTTTTTCTCATTTTTTTTGTACTTTTCATATTAAGCAACTAACTAACTTATTTGACTTTCGTTATTTTATAACTTTTAGGGATCATAGAACAAGATGCATTTCGATCCGAGAATGCCCCAAAAAGGATAAATTCATCGTCCCCGACTTTTCACTTATTCCAAACCAAGCTTAAAACAAAATCACCGTTAATTATGAGTTAAGATGCTAACACTACTCATATTTGCAACTTGTAAACTTTTCACTCCCGACAATTATTATATCTTAAGTGTATGTGCTATTTTGAATTTCAACTTTGGATCAATGTTTTGCAAAATTCTATGCTTCACGTTCCACCCGAGAATAATGAGTTTGAAGGCGAGATCATCCCATGTAGCGACTTTCGTCTCGGCACATCCCAACCTTGCGGTTAAGTGACCAGGCTTTTGACACCCCACAGAGACTAGTATCGGGACTCACGGACCTTAGGTTTCAAAAACTCTCAGATTTTCCGTATACACATAGCTTATAAAATAGAATAGTCAAAGTTCAAAAGCATATTTGAATTTAACAAAAAGAGATCTTTTATTTATTAATTCACACTTAATTTTAAATACTTATGCAATTGTAACCCTCGACCTTTTAGAAGGCTGCAACATCGGTTGTGAGCCGGCAAGATGCAGCAAACTTTTATCAGTCTCGGATTATTATTCTTACTATGGGCTTTCTTTAGAAGGCTGTAACATCGGTTGTGAGCCGGCAAGATGCAGCAAACTTTTATCAGCCCACAGTTTATATTTATTATATTTTTTCATTTTTCATCATCATTTTTTTATATATATGATATAGGGAAGACGTCTTTTTGAAAAATTCAAGTATAAATTTGAACTAAGGCTAAAATTTTTGCTATATACTACATAAAAATTATTGATTTAAGTTTAATCTCCAAGAATAGCACGTATATCAAATGGTGGTAATGGTTTAATAAATATATTGAAACACGAGGGTATCTGCAATGCAGATTTGATTAAAGTGGAAAACGTTGAGTTTAGTAAAACATGGGGCTATAAACTCACCTTGATATTGCTGAACAATTGACGGATAGGCATCTAATATGCACAACACGAATGAAAGACGAAACGGCTTGATCAAGAAGTGGCAACTAATCTTATCGGCTAATACCCACTAACTTAGAATGATGAATGTGATACGTTGATAAAAGATTTAGATCTCAAGT
>BQNB010147043.1:0-11905 GCA_026074375.1 Tanacetum coccineum
TGAAAGTGATTGTTTGTGTTCTTGTGATTCTTCTTATTCAGAGTCCCTCTAGAGGCTCTGATACCACTTGTAGGTCCAAGGTGTTTTGGATCTGATTAGCCTTTTGTAAGCCAATAGCTAACTTGAATAAATCCAAATCAACTATATGAGAGACAATGACTATGAATACTATGTGCTAATGCGGAATCTTAACACAAGTACTAAGAAGAACAATTTTAACACTAACTTCGTATATTGCTATTGATTTCTATTAGGTTTGGATACCTAAAACACTATGCCGTAGGGTTCTTTTTATACACCAAGGAAACCCTAATATGCTTTACAAACGTGTCAAAGGATAATGCATATCCTTTCCTAAGATATCTCCTAAGATATCTCTAAGATAACTATTATAACTATTCTGTTACATAAACAGACTTAACTAGATAAGGCTAGTACTAACTATAGTACTGCTAGACTTAACTTACTAACTTTAGAACTGCCAGACTTAACATAGTACTTGGCATAACTAACTAATACTACTAGACTTAACTGTTATACTACCAGTATTAAGTCTTTTACAATATATTACCCAACACTAACAATGTTCACCAGAAGTCTGGCTATTCAAAAATGAGTCAACGATCTTCAACTTGGAGTTGAAAGTTATCAAAAACAGATCAACGTCACCAAGCCTGATACTACAAGACCATATCTTAGAAAAAGGCACCTGTACACTCCATACAAAGACCCTCAAGGATTCATTTATGTCGACGACTTCAAGAAGAACAGGTTGATGCGCTCCGGCGAACTGTACAAGTTCAGTGATGGCACATTAACCAGGCTTCTTTCTTCGCTCGAAGACATTACCAAGAATATCAACATGGAGTACATTGGAAAAGAAAAGAACTCATTTCATGATCAAGGACATCAATAAGCTGCTAAAGGAAAGGAGGATGATGAGGAGTTTGGAAAAATTTGTTGGCGGTAGACTCTACGAAACTGACCTCAGACTGCTGCAAAGAACAACATGACTTTGTCATATTGTGTTCATATCTCAAAGGTCATTTCGTATATCATAAACTTGTGAATTTTTATATATGTAGTGTAGACTTATGGTGAAAATAAGGTGTGATCGAGTATAAAATTTTCAAGAATTTCTTAGTAAATTTAAAAAATGAACTTATGATCTGGTGTGAACAGTAAAAGTTACTGTTCACCAGTAGGTCCAAAATTTGAAAATGTCAAATTTTGATAACTCAACTTAATACGAAAACGTGAGCACAAAGAAACCCACAAACGGACTTGAAACCCAAAGGCTTACGCCGAGCATTACAAAAAACAGTAAGTATAAACGTTTTAACATATTAAACAAACAAAATTAACCAAAATAATTATATAGGTGATCTAGCAATGTAGAAATGTAAATGGAAGATGTAAAATAAACCTTGCTTAGCACTTATACGACCTTAATTTAAATAGGTTGCATCTAACGATTTGCGTGACGCATTATCTGTGATATTTGGATTATCAGTAACTCAAGGTGAGTTCATAGTCCCATATTTTTACGGTTTCAATGATTTATAACATTGGGGTTAACATCATTTCTTTTTATAAATTAAGAACGCAAGTGTATAATTTTTATATTGATTACGTGTTTTCCTAAGTAGTGATAACCCAAGTTGAAGCCCATTATCATGAACTGTCAATTGCATAGATGTAGTTGTGAATTACATTATGTGAGAGCGAATGTTATGAATAGATCTATTTTGGATTGACCTCCCCATTCGGGTGATTAGCTATTACCGAGAACGAACATTATAGCATGTCGGATTTAGGATGTTTACGGGTTGAACATCTAATCGGGCAGAATAGAAATATTTATATTTGCAATATAATTGGTCGACTCAGTGTCATGACTTAGAAAACGTAATTGGATTGTGATGTCCTTGCATCTGTATTGCATTATCACGGGGAAAGTCTTGCGTCACGCATAATATAATTTAGTAACCTATGAATTCACCAACAGTTTGTTGACAGTTTAAACAAAGTTTTCAGTGGTCAATAGCACGAGGTGACAGGGATACATGAGGGTTAACGACTTTGGTGTATCACAAACTAAAGATATGGATGTAATATGTTTTGGAAATGTATTTTCAATCTTTTGTAATATCAAACACTAAACAAGATAAAGCTGCATGCTTTGTGAACAGTCTTTTTTAATCAAATCCAATGTATCATATATTTAATGACTTTTGTCGTGTCTTATATATCTTATGCAATTTGATCTAAAAGAAAAACTGAGAATTAACACGCCCCTTATATCCGTAATCCGCTGCAACCCATTTTGGGGGTGTTACAGATGGTAACAAGAGTCCCCCCACCAACCAAGTTATAGAGAACCAGGTCAAAATGTTTTTGCTCGACTAATAACCGATTAAAAACATTGCGTTCATAAAAAGGGTTATTACGGACACCGTCTAGTGTTGCATTAGTTAGTTATACTAAAATGCATTCAAAATTGATATAAATAATTATAATATATGTACGTATTTGCAAATAAAAAGAGTCCTTAAATAAATATACTCATGTAAGTTATTATCTGCTGGAACACAAGCAAGTCATGTCAGCTGATTCCGCAGTTACCTATACTTCTGTTCACTCTGAGGCACGATCATGGAGTATCCCATCTGAGGATCCTTACGAGGAGGCTGCCTGACAATTGTTGGAGCAGGAACCATGTTCTCCAGAGTATGTACCTGATCCTATAGAGCTGGAGGATCATGTACCATTGTACATTCCTGAGCCTGAGCACCCTAAGGACTTAGCTGCCCGCTGATATGAGAGGCACCTAAAGAGGCCATACATTATAAGGTTGCTCTCGTGCACCTCTAACCACCACCAACCTTTTTACCCTTACTTATCTGACCCCATATCGCGTACTTATACATGCATGATCTCAGATGAGAGTTGCAGCACCATCCACCTATCATCCACTATTCCCATCAGGGACCCCACCATTATTACCTATACTACTACCTGCACCATCCACTAGCCACAGAGCTGATATTCCCGAGGTTGATACGCCGCCTCGGAAGAGGCTACTACTTACTGCTCCCAGACCTGGGTGTGAGGTTGGGGAAGCTGCTGGCAGCTGCTGCGAGAACAGCCAGACCCACTATGGCCCGTATGTCGATTACATTATACTGTAGACACTGTAGAAGAACTAGGGTCCAAGATACTGAGGAGGAGAATGATGCCACCTTAAGAGGGTGAAACTTTAGGGTCAGTTACTAGGTAGATGTTTGCAGTAGAGAGAGTTCAGAGTTTTACTCACGACATCACAATGCCTAGAACGATAGTGCAGCTGGGAGAGCTGAGATTGAGTATTGAGGAAGAGAGAACTTACTTTACGAGCAAGAGAGTATGGAGACCCGTCAGGCCTTGGCTAGGTTTGAGGCTTATAGCAGGGTATTAGAGGCATAGATTACAGTGTTAAAGACTCAGGCGCATCGCCATGAGTGGCAGCGTCAAGACGCGGATGATCGCGCGACGAGGCATATCATGCGTATTCAGGCTTTGGAGGCTGGAGGTGGGAGGGGGGGGGGGGGGGGGGAGCTCACGAGTGACAACCTTAGAGGATGCTGGTAGTAGTGCCTAGGGCTACTTTTCTACCATATTATAGCTATACAATAAGCCTGCTAAGTTTTTATGGGTTCACTCCCCAGCTAGCAGGCGTTATAGATCATTTGTTTTTGATTATACTAATCGTATGGATCTTTTGTCTTTTGTTTAGCTATGTTGTATAGCTTACTAAGTATTACGGGTAACTCCCGGCTAGTAGGGCTCTAGGTTGATTTTCATTTTGTAACCTAGCGATAGGGAATCATTGTGTACCAAACAGATCATGTATATTTCCAAATTATATATGGAATGTATGTATTATGTTATGTCGATCTTGTGTTGGTTGTATGTTTCACTGTGTGATGTGATCTTATTTTATTTATGATGCATATGTTATGTCACGTTATGATTGTATTAAAACTAACGGGTAATTATGTATTTGTCTGTGATTGAGAGAAAATGGCACCAAACGAAACCACAAGGTCAACACGAAGTCAAAACCCAACCCCAAATGGAACAACCACCGCAACTGTTACTAAGGCACACTTCAGGCTTAATTGAGCCAAAAAGGGAAGAAAAGAGAAGAGAAGAGGAGTGGCTGCTGCAATGAGCGGAAGCAGAAGTGCAAGTAGAGGTAGGAATGGCTACGACACAGCCATGGTTTCAGGACCAAGTGCCAGCACAAGCTTTCGCGAATGCTCTTACTCGGAATTCCGGAAATGCAAACCTTTGGACTTTAAAGGCACTGAGGGAGACGTCAGACTCAGTCGGTGGTTTGAGAAAATGGAGTATGTGTTTAGCATTAGCAATTACACAGCATCTTGTCAAGTCAAATTTACGACTTGCACTCTAAAAGACGATGCTACTTTACATGGTGGAATTGCCCCAAGTTAAGACCACTACTCCCAAGCAGCCATCCATGCCAAGGGCAACAGTAGAAGAAACTGATGACAATAAAAATACTGCCGAGGGAGTTGAGATCAGAAGATTGAGACTGAGATGTGGAATCTTAAGGTTAAGGGCACCGATGTGGTGGCCTACAATCGACGATTTCAACAACTAGCGTTGATGTGTGCCAGGATGTTCCTAGAAGAGGTAGACAAGATTGAAAAGTATATCGGTGGCTTGCCCGATATGATACTTGGCAGTGTAAAGGCATCAAAGCCGAAAACCATGCAAGAGGCTATCGAGTTTACAACTGAGTTGATGGATGAGAAGACCCATGCCTATGCTGAACGTCAGGAAGAAAAGAAAAGAAAGTATGATGATCTTTCCAAGAACAATCAAAACCAACAACAGCAGAATAAAAGGCAGAACACAGGCCAGGCCTACACTGCAGGCAAAGTGACAAGAAAACCATATGACGGGTCTAAACCTCTATTTCCAATTGTGATTATCAATCATAGAAGGACCTTGTCCACCAAGGTGCATAACAGCAAAAGTTTGGCATCTGTCCAAGGATTTAATAAGCCGACCTCAAATGCCTAACAACAACAACCGAAACAACAACAACAATATTTATAAGGGAAAATGTGCTATTAGAGTGAAGCTCAAGACACATTAAAAGAAACTACCCAAACTAAAAAACAATAAACCTGTGTAATAAGCTGTGGAAAGACAGGCCTGGCCCAGCGAAGTGTATGGGGTTGGAAATAGCGGGGCAAACCCAAGACAACATCATTGCCTGTTTACGTTCCTTCAAAACAACCGCTATGCTTATATCTTATTTATACGGGTGTCCGATCGGAGTTTTGTGTCTACAGCATTTACTCCTAAAATTCACATCACAGCCATCTACCCTAGAATCACCTATGAATATGGATTGAAAAGATATTGTGATAATAGAAAGTTATAAAGTCGAACTATCTGACTAGGAGAATAATTAGGTTTAAAACACTATCCTTAGGGTTTTGTCACATTAAACTTCCTAAACCACCCAATACAACATAAACTATAATTCCTGTAGAACTTGGTAGTTTGATGCTAAAATCGGTAATGGATGGTGCGAATACCAAAGCGGTCATTGTGTGTGCCAGAAAATTGTTCCGCATCCCCTGGGGAAAAGAACCTTAAAGCATACACGTGATGGAAGTAACCAGGGAAATGTGACACATTTTAAACATCATTTCGTTCACTCAAAACGCATAGTACATGCAAAAAGATATTCCAATCTTTTTGGCACAATGTCACTAGCAAAGGAGGTTGAAGAAAGTACTGAGAAGAACACTTGAGGACGTGCCAATGTTTCGAGACTTTCCTGAATATTTCCTAAGGACTTTCCCTACCGGGTCTTCCTCTGACTCGAGCAAGTGGGTCCAAATTTGATTTTGGTACCTAGAGTGCTGCACCTGTAGCACTATCCCGACAAAGGCTTTATAAGACCACAGTTCCCTCACACCTGGGGGAGCTCCGTCTTGTTTCTCTCTCAAGAAAAGGATGGATCATTCCGGATTTGCATTGACTATCATGAAATAAACAACTGATTAATGAAGAACCATTATCTACGCCCTAAGAAAATATGATTTATTTGATCAGCTTTCAAGGTCGAGTGTCCCTGATCGAAGATCGAACCTAAGTCAGGTTATCACCAACTGAGGGGTTCAGAGAAGAAGACATTCCGAAGACTGCCGCAGACTCGTTACGGCCATTATGAATTTCAAGTTATGCCATTTGTGATTGACAAACGCCCCTGCCATGATTCATAGACCTATGAATCGGTGTCAACCCATATCTAGATAAAATTTGTGATCGTCTTTATTGATGAATATTCAGATATATTCCAAAGAACAAGCAAGAACAACGAAGAGCACTTAAGTCAATCTTAGAGTTGCCTTAAGAAAAGATAAGTTTTATGCCAAAATTATCCCATGTGTGAATTTTGATTCCCAAAGTACAGTTCCTCCGGTCACATGATTGATAGAATGCATTCATGTGAAACTCATCCAAGAATGAATCATTAAAGATTGGGGCATCACCTAAGTCACCAACTGAATTGTTCAAATTTTGGTCGTATAACGAGTTTTATAACGACAACAAAAACGATATAAGTGAACTTATGATACGTGTGAAACAGTAAAATACATGTTCACAGTACCAAGTATGTCCAAAATTTGAAAATGTCAAATTTTGATAACTCGACTTAATACGAAAACGTGAGCGCAAGAAACACCTCAAACGGACTTGAAACGCGAAAGTTACGCCAGTTTTACTAAAACAGTAATTATAAACGTTTTAACTTATTAAACACAATTTTACCAAAACAATTAGATGGTGATCTAGCTATGTAGAATTTGTGTATATGGTAGATGTTAATTACCATGCTTAGCACTTATAATAACGACCTTAAAATTAAATAGTTGCATCTAATGATTTTGTGTGACGCATTATCTATATATTTGGATTATCATTTGTAAACACAAGGGAGTTCATAGCCAATATTTTTTATGGTTTCAATGATTTATAACTTTAGGTGGAAACATGCTTTTTTTTATAAATGGAACGCAAGTGTATATTATTTATATGATTACGTTTATGTGCCTAAGTGCCATAACCCAAGTTTGAGCCGATTGATCCATGAATTTGTCAATTGCATAGATGTAGTTGTGAATTACATTATGTGAGCGTGAATGTTATGAATAGATCTATTTGGGATTGACCTCCCCGTTCGGGTGATTAGCTATCACCGGAAACGAACGTTATAGCATGTAGGATTTGGGATGTTTAAGGGTTGAACATCTGATCGGGCAGAATAGCAATATTTATTATTGCGAATATAATTGTCGAGCTTCAGTGTCATGAGCTTAGAAAAACGTAATTGGATTTTGTGATGTATGCATATGTTGCATTATCACGGGGAAAGTCTTGCGGTCCTGCATATTATAATTCACTAACATATGAATTCACCAACATTTTTGTTGACGTTTTAAAGCAATGCAGCTTGTTACTCAACCAGATACGCAGCTTGTTATTGTAACCAGATTCGCAGCTAGTTCTATCAACCGGACTCGCAGATTGTTCTATTAACCGGACTAGCATCTTTCCAAGGACAACCAAATTCTCAACTCAATAGAATCGAACCTTAAACATTTTAAGTTAATTCGGGTTTTTCGGTTTCGAGTGTCGGTTAACTATGGGACTAATAATCTATACCATTGCGATCGTGAACTCATTTTGATCATCGTGGTATATTCACATTGAACCGACAATAACCATACAAGTCCCGAGCAAGAAAAAAAATACGTAACCTAATTATATATTCAAACGAAGAAGAAAAAGATTTAGGAGGGAAAACATTTTTTAATAAACTAAATTTGGAATTTGGCAAAATCAGCCCCTGGACTTTAAAACCAATTCACAATTCATACTTACTTTGTTCATTAACCCTCTTTGTTGAAATAGTCTTATACCGTTAGTCCTTATTCTTTTAAAACATCCCGTTAGTCATCCAAAGTGAATCGTAATTGCACCGTTAGTCCTTATTTGAGTTTTAATCAACCGTTACTCATTTTAAGTTGAAAGTTTGTGCACCGTTCGTCGGTTTAAGCTCATCAATCGTTAACAAAATATCACGTACTTCAATTTCAACAACGATTTCAACAACAATTAATCATTGTTTCAAGGTTTCTTCTTGATTTTGTAAAATCCCGCAAAAGATTCCATTTTTTTCGGTTTAAATCATAGATTTGTAAAATCCCGTGAACGTTAATTGATTTCAATCCACAACAACAATCACTTTACCTGCTTAAGATCCTACAAATCATTTTCACTTCATAATTTAACAAATCATTCATCATGACAACTCCAATCAAAACTTCCACAACCGACAGTCAAATGCATAACAACATCATGGCAGCTGGTTTAAGGGATCATCCACCCATGCTTGCAGCGAAAAGATATGCTCAATGGCAATCACGTTTCTTAAGATACATTGACACAAGACCAAATGGTGATGCCTTAAGGAAATACATTTTGGAAGGTCCATACCAACCAACTACTGTCACAATCCCAGCTGTACCTGCAATAGAGAATTCTCCAACAGTTCCAGAACGAACAGCAGTTGAGACAATCTTGACTATGTCTCCTGAAAACAAAGCTCATTATGAATAAGAAAATGAAGCAATCCATTTGCTATTAACTGGAATTGGGGATGAAATCTACTCAATTGTTGATGCTTGCAAGACAGCTCATGAAATGTGGATAGCTATTAAAAGGCTACAACAAGGTAAATCTCTTAACATTCAAGATGTCAAGACTAATTTGTTTTGGGAATTCGAAAAATTCACTTCTCATGATGGAGAGTCCATGGAGTCATACTACTCTAAATTTTACAAGATGATGAATGAAATGATAAGAAACAACTTGACAGTTGCTACGATGCAAGTCAATGTTCAATTTCTTCAACAACTTCAACCAAAATGGTCAAGGTTTGTGACAATTGTCTAGCAACAACACGACTTGGATACAATCTCATATCACCAGCTCTTTGATGTTCTGAAACAGTATGAAAAGGAAGTTAATGAAATTTGTGCAAAGAGAATAGCCAAGAATGATAACCCATTAGCACTTGTTGCTGCTGCTCAAAAATATCCAGATCCTTGTTATCAAGTGTTGGGATTAAAAGCCTTAATCCTTCTTAATGGTGTTTGGAGATAATGCTGCTCTTATTGATGTTAATGCTGCTCAGTCAAAGTTAGTGCTGCTGGAAAATTTCAATGAAAATTATTCTAAGTGTTTAAGACTGCTGGTGAAGTTACAACTGTCAGTACAAAGTTACTACTGCTAGAGGAAGTTACTACTGCTAGTGGAAGTTAAGACTGCTCAGAGATAAAGACTGGAAAATATGCTAAGTAGTTACTACTGCTAGTACAAAAGTTACTACTGTTAGTACAAAGTTACTACTTCTGAAGAGTTAATGCTGCTGGTGAAGAAGTTAGTACTGCTGAGTTAGTTAGTACTGCTTATGTGATTTGTATGAGATATTTTGGTAAAGGATATGTATAAGTTATTTGTTTAAAAGATTTGATATACTTAGGAAAGTATTGTAAGCCGTTTAGGACTCCTTGGTGTATAAAAGGAGATCCTAGGGCATAGAGTTAAGAACAAGTACCAAAAATGAGTCATTCATAGAATTATCATAGCTTCAAAGTCTTTGTAACCCTAATACTTTGAGAGTATTCGTATTATTTACTTAATAATATTGTAGCTTTTATGTTTTGTTGAATTATATGTTCATTGATTTATGATTTCATTGAAAATTCTTCTTATTATTAAAGATTAGATTCTGCATAATCTTTAATACATTCAAAGTTTCTACTATAGTTGTGTTAGATTTATCTAATATAACTAAACCTTAAACAAGCTTAAGGAATTCGATCTATTGAAGTGGGATCCAACAAGTGGTATCAGAGCTTGTTGCTCTGAGAAACCTTGCTAGAAGATATGGATTAAGATTCTGCACACATGGTGGCTACATCCAAAGTTCCCATGCTCAAACCGGGTGAGTTTGAGTTATGGAGGATGAGGATTGAATAATACATCCAGATGATAGACTATGCACTGTGGGAAGTCATAGAGAATGGTCCAACCTTACTAAAAACACAAGTTGTGGAAGGTGTTACAACATTGATGCCTATTACATCTGCTAAAGATAAGGCTCAGAGAAGATTAGAGGTGAAAGCTAGAAGTACTTTAATGATGGGTATTCCCAATGAATATCGGTTAAAGTTTAACTCTATAAAGGATGCTAAGCTGTTGCTGGAAGTTGTAGAAAAAAGATTTGGTGGGAATGCAGCTACTAAAAAGACTCAAAGAAATCTCTTAAAGCAGCAATATGAAAACTTCACTGCTCCAAGCTCATAGATGCTTGATCAAACCTTTGATAGGCTTCAAAAGCTTGTGAGTCAGTTGGAGCTTTTGGATGAAAAGCTTTCACAAGAAGATGTTAATCAAAAGTTATTAAGAAGTTTGTCACCTGAGTGGAACACACATGCTGTTGTGTGGAGGAATAAAGCTGAGTTAGAAACAATGAGCATGGATGATCTCTATAACAACCTCAAGGTGTATGAACCAGAAGTGAAAGGGATGTCTAGTTCAAGTTCAAGCACACAGAACATGGCTTTTGTGTCCTCTTTAAATAATAGCACTAGCATCTCCAATGTAGCAGTTAATGCTGCTCATGGAGTTACTACTGCTAGCACTCAAGTTAATACTGCTTACTCTATAAATATCGATAACTTGAGTGATGCTGTTATTTGTTCATTCTTTACTAGTCAACCAAATAGTCCTCAACTTGCACATGAGGACTTGTAACAAATCCATCCTGATGACATAGAAGAGATGGATTTGAGATGGCAAATGGCCATGTTGACTATGAGGGCTAGAAAGTTTTTGAAGAATACAGGAAGGAAGCTTACTATTAATGGCAATGAGACTATTGGTTTTGATAAGTCCAAAGTGGAGTGCTACAACTGCCACTAGAGGGGACATTTTGCTAGGGAGTGCAGAGCTCCAAGAAATCAAGACAACAAGAATAAAGAAAGCTCAAGAAGGAGTGTGCCTGTGGAAACATCTACTTCCACAGCTTTGGTGTCATGTGATGGTCTTGGTAAAAATGACTGGAGTGATCAGGCAGAGGAAGGGCCTAACTATGCACTTATGGCTTACTCATCTTTAAGTTCTGACTTAGAGGTATCCAGTGATTCAAATTGTTCAAAATCTTGTATGGAAACTATTAAATTACTTAAATCTCAAAATGATCAACTATTAAGAGATTTAGGGAAATCTAGTTTAATGGTTTTAGGTTATAAAACAGGTTTAGAATTAGTGGAAGAAAAACTTGAATTTTATAAAAAGAATGAGTCTGTTTATGTAGAAAAAATAATGGCTTAAAATAGGATATTCAAGTAGGAGAAATAACTATTAGAGAGCTTAGGAAGAAGCTTGAGAAAATTCAAAAAGAAAAATATATCATTTAATTTAATGTAGATAAATTTGAAAATGCATCTAAAAGTTTAAACAAGCCCATAGAATGTCAGATTGTTGATAATTTCAAGAAAAGTTTAGGCTATGAAAATTATAATGCAGTTCCACCTCCCTACACAGGAAATTTCTTGTCTCTAACACCTGATTTGTCTTTTACTGGTTTAGATGAGTTTGTTAATAAGCCTGTAGTTGAGAACAGTAAAGCTATGTCTAGTGAAGAAGAGCCTAAGGTAGTTAAGAAAAGTGATGATGCCCCAATTATTGAAGATTAGGTGTTAGATAATGAGGAAGAGGATGTGTCTCAACCTAAAATTGAAAAAAA
>BQNB010147044.1:0-16492 GCA_026074375.1 Tanacetum coccineum
TTAGATTAGATTTGTGAAATTCTGCATTTTGTTTAGTTCAATGTATTGATCATGAGTTTGTGAATATGTGGACCATTTTGGAAGTTGTATCGCATCATTATTAATTAAGTGTGCTATTGCAACTTTTATAGCGTGCTTAAAAGTTAGAAGTTAGAAGTTAGAACTATGTGTTACATATTATCTCATTTGATCTTAGTTAGAGCACGGAACGGTCGTGCCAAACTCCTCGTGTCAAACTTAAAAAGTGGTGTCACGTCAGCAAAATGGAGTTTGGCACCAGAAATGCTATGACATAAGAATTCAGTGGCATTGATTTGGCACCAGAATTCTGGTGTCAATTTTTTTTTAAAATTTTTTCTAATTAACTATTATTTAAATAAACTTATTAAACTAAAATAAAATTCATTAAAATTAATACATTACATTAAAAAAATACATAAATTAAAAGACATAATTTAAAAAACATAAATTTAACGGCGTCGGTCGACTAGTTTGGTGGTAGATATTCGGCTCGGATTCGTTCTTTTTGGGCGTTGATGATAGCGGCGTAGGTCAGATCCATCCCGCTTGTGTCGATTTGGGGAACTTTCATGTCCTCCGCAATCTTTTGAACCGTCTTCGGTCTTCGCTCTCTTGCGAGAGCACTTGCATTTTGGCCTTGCGGTCTAAGTCGTATTGTTCCACCATGAACTCTTGATAAGCGACCGGGTTAGAACCGGAGCTAGCGGTCGAGTTAGAACCGGAACGTTGACTTTTAGCAATTCGTTGCAACTCGGGTGGCCGAGGCAACTCATCATCTCCAAAATGGTCCGGTTCCTTGTCGGTACCCCGAAGACGACTTCTTCGTTGCAAAGTCGATTCGGGGTTTTTCCACTTGTGCCTATCTTTCAAAAAATTCCAAGCACTCTGGTGCTTAAACTCACCCCCGACGATGGTTTCATACAATTGGAGCACCCTCGCCATATGGTTCTCATCGTTCTCCCCACTATGAGCAAGCGTTTCCTCATACAATTGGTTAAACTTCATAACCGCGGCATTCATTGGAGTCCACTTGCCCGTCAACATGTTCTTTGTACGCTCTTGGAAGCCTTTTTTGTTAGCTTCTTGATTGTACACATCTAGGATTTTGTACCAAAAAGTCGCCAACTTTTGATCACACCCGGTTTTTGGATCCTCGGAAATTTGAATGAAACTTTCCGCCAAAAGCAACTCCTCGGCTTGGGTCCACGCATGTCGAATTCGTCCTTCTTTGGTTTCTTTCTCAACTTCCACATCTTTTCCTTTGTTTCTTTTTGCTACCGACTTCTTACGACCGCGGTTAGGCTTCGACGTCGGGGTTGGAAGCGGTTCCTCTTCTTCTTCTTCGGTTTCGTCAACTAGGTGGTGAGATTGTTGCTCGGAATGTGGTTGGGAAGTGGTGAATTGGTTTGATTGTTGTTGTTTGTTCATTTGCATTTGCATTTTAAATTGGTGAAACAACATTTGTTCTTCTTGATTAGAATATTGAGGTTGGAAATTTGGATAGTAAGGCATTTGGGTGAATGAAGGTTGAGTGGAACCGCCCGGATTCGAAGACGACCCCGGAATTTGGTTGGTTGGGTCGGTAAGCATACCGGAAATCCAATTCGGGTTGGGATTCATTTTTTTGAGTGAAAGATGAGAGAATTGGTATAGAAATTGTGTGTGAAGTTATAAAATAAAAACATGGGGCTATAAACTCACCTTGATCAAAATCCCTTAAAACAATCACATTGTTATAAGATAACCGAGTAAGTATAAGAATTTGTAGACAAGCATGTATCCCCCTCGCGGGTTATAAAACATTCAAAAGATTGAAAAGCGAGGCTATGAACTCACATTGATTAAAGACCACGATCAATTAATCCAATTAAATCACAACTGAATCTGCAACGATCTCGACCACGACCTATAATTATGTCGCTCTATTATAATACACGTATTAAATACGATCAACGATGCGTACATCGTAACGACGAAATCATACATATTTTTATATGTATACATACATATATACATGTGATGAGAAATCCACTTGCGCGTCTTTAAACCTTAACCCTTAGTATATTTTATGTATATATACTATTTTCCGTCCAATATAACTTATCTCAATATTTACAGAAAGTTACTATTTTTAGACCTTCCGTTTTTAGAACCGAATAATGATCTTAAAACTATTAATTGAAATAATATATTAACCGACCTTTAGTTTTGACCCGCTATATCTTAACTTTTAAAGCAGACAATCCTCGCGGCAAAGTAAAACGTCATTACGAACAACTTTCGTGTTTCGCCGGAAGGCTGAAACGGACTCGAAAGTGCTCGAATCGTTTAATTAATAGATATGTCAGATTTAATATATTAAAAATAACTTATTTTCTATTAAAGTGTATATTCCGATTTCGATCCAGTTTCTTCGTTATTGGGAGTTAGAAGTCCCGTTTTATATCAAAACGTCCGTCAAAATATAATTTGTTATATTTTATAAACCAAAGTCTAAGTTATCGAAACCTCGAATCCCGAATCTCATGTTCCGATTTCTGATTTAAATTACTCGTTATATAAAGGCACTAAAGTCCATTTTTAGTCCAATTCTCGTCTCAAATATGTCTAATACCGCTTATAACTTTATATAAATCTCGTTTTAATATTTATTCATGTTTTACTAGACCGCGCAAGTTATAATATTTCATCACATATTATTCGATCAAATATATGAAACAATTTATATATTTTTGTGTTAACCAAACTCACTTTATTTCGGTGACAACACACTCAAACGCGACGCACCCCGGCTGTTTTCGCAGCCAAACCCAACAGCCCCCTCGGCTGTTTTGCCAACCAAACCAAACACGCCCTTTTGTATTTATAACAGCCAAACGCACCCCTTGGCGTTGGCTGTTACAACCAAACGCACCCTTGTGCGATTTTTAACCAAACCCAACGCACCCTTGCTGACCCGACTGTCGTCCCGGCTGTCCCCGCAGCCAACCCGACCCAAACGCACCCTAGTGGTTGATAACCCTCAAACCAATCTCACCCTATGTCGTGTTAGCCCACGAAACCAAACCCGATAACCCAACCCTCCCCGGCTGACCCCGCTGTCAAACCCGACGCAAACCAAACACACCCTTGTCGGGGTGTTTTAATAAAACCAACCGCACCCGTGCGCGGTTTATGACATCCAAACGCACCCTATTCTTCCAGCTGTCCCCCGGCTGTCAACCCAACCCGCAAACCAACGCACCCTCATCGGTGCTAAACTCAACCCGACACCCTCGTCGGGGTTTATATATATCCGAACAAACACACCCCTTTCGGGTGGTTTACCACCAACCGAACGCACCCTTTCGTGGTGATGATGATGGTGGTGTGCTATGATGATGGTGAAGATGGTGGCGGTGGCAGTGGGGTGGTGGAAGTGGCGCGTGGGGCGAGTGGTATAGTGGATCGAGTAGATCCGGAGGTGGGGAGTGTTTTTGGGGTTGGTCGGAAAAATCCCGCCGGAAAAGTTTTCCGGCGGTGGTGGTGGTCGCCGGCGGGTGGCCGGATATTTGGGAGAGAGAGAGTTGAGAGTGTGTGTGTGTTATATGAAGATGGAAATGAATGAAATGAAATGTAATATTATATATATATAAAACCAAGTGGCAAGTTTATAATAGTTGAGGGGTTAAAGTGTAACATTTTTATTATAGTTTTTATAAAAACGGTTCGGGACTCATTTGAGCGGCTTAACGGATGATTCAACGCACGAAACTTGCGCCATTGTTTTTCAAATCATTTTTCCGATAAAAATGAGTATTCGCATGATAATATTTCATAAATATTTTATAACATTTAATAAAATATCCGTTATTCATTTTATGAACCGGTTTCGCTCCGTCCGAAATAAAAATGGATTTCAACCCGAGTATTCGCGTTATCTACAACGCTTTTAATTAAAAATGATGACTAATTTATTTAATATTTTTATTAAATAAATACTGATAATTAAAAACAAATTTAATTGTTTTTGTGTATCCGCGTTGTATATTGTTCGAATAATGTTTGCGGTGCTGTTTTAGCCCTTTTCGGCTCGTTTCCAGGTCTCGGGCAAAACTAAAAAGTTGTCAGGAATGTCATTCCACATCAAATTGCTTTAGAGTCCGAGTCGTGAAAACGTGATTTAGATGATCGTTCTTATAAGTCAAGCCAGACCCTAAAAGTCAAAGATTGAAATCGTCATTCTAAATTCGAAAATTCTCGGATGTTACAGTACCTACCCCTTAAAGAAATCTCGTCCCGAGATTAAATTTGTGTTATCCGATTGTGTGACCGAGAAAAGGTTTAAAATCTGATAAACCGTTTCTAAGCAAGACGATGATAACTTTCTTCAGCAAGATTAGATGTTTCGACACTTCTCAACATACCAAAAGTTTGGCTAAGTTGACCAGGATATATAATCCATCAAGGTAGATATTTTAGAAAAATATCGTTACAAGTTTTATGATTGATATTAACACCACTGGTATCGCTCTCACTCGAACATCCCGCTTACTCAGACCACAATATTGTCTGCTTTGCCCGCATGCTTTCGCGAGTCAACGGTTGATCGCGCGTTCGTTAATTGTTTCGAGCATTGTAAAAATTTACGACATGTCTCGCTATTATTCTTATGATCATAAAATATCATTTTATGAGCCGTGTCATCTTTGTTCCTCAACCTTGGTCATAGCTCGCGTTTAATTAACAAGATATTTATTTTTGTTTGCTTATTGTTACTGCTTATTCTCTGCTTATTCACTGCTTATAATTGCTTTTTATTGATGTTTAAGGCTTATTCATGTTTGCTTAATGTTTAGATTTCATTTGTTCATGTTTTTCATTAAATTTGCCTTTTAGCTTAAAAAATTACTTTTCATGATAGCTTATTATTTAGTGCTTATCTCTTAGTGTTTAAAGCTTATCTGTCCTTCATAATTCAAGTGCTTAATCTGTTTTGTGATTCCAAAGATTTTTCATAAGCTGTTTAAGGCTTAAACATGGTTTTGATTTTTAAAGGGGTGTTTGGGTTAAGCAGTCTTAACAATAGTTAAGACTGCTAAGGTTGTTTCTGGTAGTTTAATCAAATTTGTGAAGCCTTAATATAGCTTAAAAGTTAGTTTTAAATAGTTTAGATTAAGTTTTGTCAAGTTTAGAAGTTTGTTTTTCTAAAATCCTAGTCTGCTAGTTCTTAATGTTTTTCAAAGTGCTCATTTGTTGAATTTCTTAAAAATCCATTTGAGGTGTGGTTTTAATGCTCAAATGCAGTTTCATTTGTCTCAATTTAAGTCTGTTTTGAGTTACTAGTCTTTGGCTTTAGCCTTTTTAGAATGTTTTTAGCCAAAATTCAGTCTACCTATGCTAGTTTAGGTTTATTTTTTAGAAGTCTATATTGCCAGATCAAAATTGTGGTTAGGTTTAGCTTAATTTTAGCTTAATGTGTGTTGAATTTAGATTATTGAAGTATTGAATTAAATAGTTTAAGTTGTAGTATGTCAAGTCAGATTAGTCTTGAAACTTAGGCTGCAAATTGCCATTTTATTTAAAAAGCCAAAAATAGAAGTAGTCTGCCATTTTCAACTTGTTTTTCTTAGCTTATTTCTTTTTCTAGTTTGCTAAATTATTACTCATTTGTGTTATTACTATATAATGCTTTATCTATTTTAAGGTTTTAGCTTCTTCCTAGTGCTTATTTGTTCTTAATCTTAGTTTAAAAGTTAAGTCAAAAATCCTCAAAAATCCTTTTTGAGTCTGCTGTCTATTTTCCTGATAGTGCTTTTTCAGCTTATGTCTTTTGCTCATTTCCAGTTTTAAAAGCTTATTAGGTCTAAGAGAGAGGCTGTGTTCAGCTTATTTGCTTTTCTGAGTGCTTTTTAGGTCTTAAGAAGCAAACAGTTTAGCTTATTTCTTCCAAGTCTTAAAAGCCAAAACTATCATTTTAGCTTGCTTTTTCTAGCTTATTTCTTTTTCAATTTTGCTTAAATCCTGCTTATTTGTATTTTTTATCTTATAGTACTTTATATGGTTTCAGTTTCAGCTTAATACATGTTGCTTATTAGTGCTTATTCTCAGCTTAAATTTAGTAAAAAGTCCTTAAAACCTCCTTTTGTGTTATATTTCTTAAGGCTTTTAGATACCTTTCAGCTTATTTGGTTTGCTTATTTCTTGTTCTTAAATGCTTATTAGGTCTAGCTTTAGGTCTGTTTGAGCTTATTAAGTTTTCTTCTTGCTTTTTGAGTCCTTAAGACCAGTTAGTTTTAGCTAGTTTTGTTAAAGCTTAAGAAAGGATAAACTGTCATTTTCAATTAGCTTATTTCTAGCTTATTTTTAAGTTTTGTCAAAAGTTTCTTTTTTAAAATTTGTTATTTCTGCTTATAGATTAGCTGTTTTAAAAAGAAATAAAAAAATAATTTTACAAAAAAGGAAGCCACAGGGATCGAACCTGTGACCTCCCCCTTCTCATAGCCAACACTTTAACACACACATCTTTACCATCTGCGCCCTTGGGTCTTTTCTGTTAGACTCTTGGGGCATTTGGTATATAAGGGGTGTTTGCCATTTAGCCTTTCAGCCCTTTTGGGCTTACTTCCAGCTTATTTAAATAAGATGGTAAACCCTTTTTATTTTTCTTAAGTTATAAATAGCTCAAAGTACTTTCCCTAATTTTTTTAGATTTTTATAAATTAGTTTAATATTTTTTATAATATTTTTAGATTAAAACTGTTTTTAATTCATAATAAATAAAATAAAAGTCAAAAAAATATAATTCTTTTTTCTAAAATTATTTTTAATCATTTAGGACTTTTAAAAATTAAATTTTCATTTTTAGGGTTAAAATTCGATAATTTAGGATTTTAAGTCGCGTTTTTAGATTCCTGTTAACGTTTTTAGTTTAAATTTTTAATTGCTTTAATTATTGCTTGCATTTATTTGTTTTTGCATTAGTTGTATAAATAGAATCCAAATCAAATCTTGATTATTCAATCACGCGATCACAAACTTAATCATGATTCTTAATTCACGCTTCGTTGGGACCACGTCCCGGGAGGTTTTGGATTTTACTTTGGTTAAAAGTAATTTTCTTAAAAACCTTACGGAATACTTACTCTTACTATTATTTGATACTTTAGTTATATATTATATATATGTATTAAGCAATTGTTATATATATATATATATATATACACATTGTATAAGTAACCAAGTATAAATTTTGAAGATAAGCATGTATCCCCCTCGCATGTTATAAAACATTCAAAAGATTGAAAAGCTAGGCTATGAACCACCTTGATTAAAGACCACTATCAATTTAATTCCAATTAAATCACAAACTGAATCTGCAACGATCTCGACTACGACTATAATTAATGTCGTTCGATTAAATACACGTCATTAAATACGATCAACGATGCGTACATCTGTGTACCGACGAATTACATACATATTTATATATGAAAGCAGGTCATATGTACATGTGAAGAGAAAACCACTTGCGCTACCTTTTAAAACCTTAACCTGAGTATATTTTATGTATATATAATATTTCCGTCCAATCCTAACTTATCTCAATTTCTAAAGCTGATAAGCCTCGCGGCAAAGTAAAACGCCATTACGAACAACTTTCGTGTTTCGCCGGAAGGCTGAAACGGGCTCGAAAGTGCACAGAACGTTTAAATTAATAGATATGTCCAGATTTAAAAAATTAAAAAAAAACTAATTTCTATTAAAGTGTATATTCCGATTTCGATCCAGTTTCTTCGTTATTTGAACTTAAAAGTCCCGTTTTATATCAAAACATCCGTATAATTATAATTTGTTATATTTTGTAAATCAAAATATAATTTATCAACATCTCGATTCCCGAATCTTATGTTTCGATTTTTGATATTTATTATTCGGTATAAAAGGTGTAAATGTCCATTTTTGGTCCAACTCTCGTCTCAGATATATCCAATATCACTATAGACATTTAATACATCCCACGTTTACAATATTCATTAATCGATTTTACTTAGACCGCGGCAATTTAATATTTTTCATCACATTATATATATATCAATTAAATGAAACAATTTAATATATTTTCGCGTTAACTAAACTCACTTTATTTCGATGACAACACACTCAAACGCGACGTCACCCCGGCTGTTTTCGCAGCCAACCCAACAGCCCCCCGGCTGTTAAACCAAACAAACCAAACACGCCCTTTTCTCGGCTGTTTCCCAGCTGTCCCCGCAGCTAAACTCACGCACCCGACCCGGACAGCCAAACCACCCTTTGAAGCGAGGCTGTTAAGCCAAACCAACCCTTAGGCTAATTTGACATCCAAACGCCTAAGGAATATGAAAAGTACCCTTGTGCGTTTCTGCTAAACCAAACACAGAAACCCATTTTGATGTATAACCCTACACAAACACGCCCTCTGCGCTTGTTTTTGAACACAAAACCAACGCACCCTTTACCGGCTGAAAACATAACCAATACACATCCCACAACCTCGACGTAACACCCCGTCTGTCCCAAACAAACGCGCCCTTATACCCGGGCGACACCAACCGACGCACCCTGTGGTGCGAAATTAAAACCACCGCAGCCTTGTGGCTGCTGACCCGGACCCAAACCACCCTACATGAGTTGAAGATAAAACCAACCAGCCCACCTTGGACTGCCAAACCCGCAACCCGGCCGGGCCCAAAAAAAAAAACCCCCCTACCACCCCACCCTCCCCCCGGCTGGTGATCACAAACCTCTACATACCCTCGTGGTGAAGTTATACCACCGAAACAAACAAACACCCCTTTACTATAAACCCCAAATCCAAACCCCGAACGCACACCCCACCCTCTCCCCGGCTGTTAATGACAGCCTACTCGACAACCCATCGCACCCTTTTTCTTTTGTAACAACCCAACTCAAACCAAACGGACCCCGCTGTTGCAACTAAACCCGATGCCCCTTGATAGTTATAACCATAACTCGAACCAAACCCAGACTCAATTTTCCCGCTGTCCCCGACCCAACTCACAAACAAAACACCGCCTAGCTGTTAACCCTCTACCCGACCACCCGTCCTGTGGACAGCCATGACGACACCTAAACCCCCTCGGTTGGTGGTGTTTTTACCTACGAACCAAACACGCCCTTGGTGGGATTTCTTCAACCGAACACGCGATAATAAAAAAGAAGAAATCTATAACCCATGTGCGTTGAGACGTGCACAGCCAAACCGCCCCTTGTAAAATATTACATGTGCCAAACGGCGTCCCCGGGTACTATAACACCCTGACTCCGACGGCAGCCCCCTCGGGGCTTATACTTAGCCTGACAATATAACACCCCTTTTGGTGTTTTCGTAGGGAAAGGAAGAGGTGAAGAGATAATAATGATGTGTGTTGGTGGTATAAGGCGTCGGTGGTAGAGTGTGGTGGTGAGAAACGCGAGTGGAGGGCGAGTAGTATATATGGGGAATCGGGTAGATCGGTCCCCACGAGGAGCCTTTTTGGTCTTCGCCGGAAAATGCCCGCCAGAAAAGTTTTCCGGCGGCGTTTCGGTCGCTTACAAGAGGCCGGCGGTGTAGTGTGTGGTCACGCCGGATGCGATGAGTGGTAGAGGGAGACGAGTGTATTAATTGTGTGTGGTGTGAAAAGGTGAGATGGAAATGGAAAAAGATGATTAATATAGTTTTATATATATATTAATTTAAAATGAAAATGTTATAATATTTTGGGGGTTCAAAGTGGTAACAATTTATTATACTTTTATAATATCGTTTCGGGACTCATATTTAGCGACTTAAACGAAACGATTTAAATCTCGAAACTTTGCCGCCATTAGATTTTTAAATCATTTTTGCTGATAAAACGGAGTATTTATTTGATAATATTTTCATAACATTTATAAAATAATTGTTATTCATTTTGTGAAACCGGTTTCCGCTCCGTCAGAAATAAAAATGGATTTTCAACTCGAATAGTCCCGCGTTTTCTCAAAAAAAAACGCTTTTAATTAAAAAAGATGAATAATTTATTTTAATAATTTATTAAATAAAATACTGATACCCAAAACCAAATTAATTGTTTTTGTGTGTCCGCGTTGTATATTGTTCGAATAATGTTTGCGGTGCTGTTTTAGCCCTTTTCGGCTCGTTTCCAGGTCTCGGGCAAAACTAAAAAGTTGTCAGGAATGTCATTCCACATCGAATTGCTTTAGAGTCCGAGTCGTGAAAACGTGATTTAGATGATCGTTCTTATAAGTCAAGCCAGACCCTAAAAAGTCAAAGATTGACATCGTCAATCTAAATTCGAAAATTCTCGGATGTTACAGAAGCCTCCTTCCATCACCTATAAATACCACTCTAATTTTCATTAGAGGGTGATGCACTTGTAACAAACTCTTCCATTTTCCCTCTCTTTTATATCATTTGAATTTCAAATACTTCCCCTTCTCTACTATTCTCTCTATGCATACATGTTCGATATGATTGATTCAAGATTAATGAGACCTAACAAGTGGAATCAAATCGCCAATAGAGAATTAAGTGATTTTGTTTTGTGATCCTCGTAACCCTCGGTGGGTGCTTCGAGCAATTGCGCCATAGTACGATTATCAGCCATCGTAACTATGGGAGGATTGTTAGTTGGTTTCTCAAGGTTTGATGATTCAACAGAAGTTTGTTGGACTTGCTGTTGTCGTCGTTTACGGGCTTGAGAACGAGTGCGCATGCACAAAATAGAAATATAAAAAGAAAATTTACACAAAATATTTTTGATTTTTGATTTTTTTTTCGGACGATAAGATAAGACAACTTCAACCAAATAATCGACTTACTTCACGGTAGCTCTCAAAAAGGTAAACGCACAGGTGAGCGGAGGAGTAGGAATAGCGCGAAGCTTATTTCTCCTTTCGGGTCGTAGTTCCAAGGAACAACCCTCCTTATACCCACTTTATAGTTTGTTTAACTTTTCAAGGTGAGCCGTACGTCGTAAGAGACACAAATGGCAAGTTTTTAAATCTTTTGTTCGAGTTGGGAACCAACAAGTTCACCGGAAGTTATTATGATAATACCTCAATTAAGAATATTATATTTTGGTATTTTTACCAATTTGTGAATTTTATTTCTTTTTATGGAAAATGTTTTTATATTTTTGGGTTTTTTTTTTATATGATAATTATACTAATAAAAGAAAATGAAAAATATTTTTGTTCTTTTTATATTTTTATAGAAGAAAATATTCACAAATTCAAACACAATTTGTCAAACGTGACGATAATCGTTTTAAAGCCTCCCTGGCAGCGGCGCCAAAAATTTGACTCGCGCAAACTTACCCTTTAATATATACCAATAAATATGAACATATATAAATACATAACAAGGATCAGAATCCACGAGATCAATATAACCGGAAGCAGTATAGAGTGTCTCCGGGTCGTTATGTCCTAACGAGGCATGTCGACATCTAAAACATATCAACAATCCCTTGCTGATGCCGGTTCTGAGACTAGGCCTCCTATGCTTGAAAGGGGTAGTTATATACCGTGGGCAAGTAGATTCAGACGATATCTAAACTGGAAGAGAGACAACCGGAAGTGGCTTCTCAAAGCACTTGATGAAAGCCCTTATGTGTTTAAGATTTTCACTCCTGAAGGCTCGATAATACCACGATTGCAAATTGCAGAGGATCTTGAAGGTGATGACTTATTGCTCTATGATGCTGAAATGGAGGTCATGAATACGATTCTACTTTCTATTCCAAATGAGATTTACAATTCTGTGGATGCTTGTACTTCGGCCAAGGATATGTGGAAACGAGTTGAACGTTTAATGAGGGAAACTATACAAAACAAAGTTGACAGAGAAACACATTTTACGAACGAATTTGATCAATTTGTTGTTGAACCAGGGGAAGCACTTGTTTCTGTCTACAACCGTTTTGCTCAGTTAATGAATGATTTGGAACGAAATAACATGAACTTTCCAACTGTTACAATTAACACAAAGTTTCTGAATAGTTTGCAACTGGAATGGTTGAAATATGTGACTCAAGTTCGTCTTGCTAAACAATTGACAGTGGATTCGTTCGATGATCTTTTTTATTATCTTCAGCAATTTGAGAAACTGGTTAATGCTTCAAGAGCAAAGAAGTTAGAAAAGTCTCATGACCCTTTGGCTCTAGTAGCACACACGGGTTCATCCTCCAGACAAACATCATCTTATTATGTGACACATCCTACGTCTGTGGTTGATTATGATGATGAGTACCAGCAGGATGATGTTCACAATAATTCTGAAGATCCTCTAGTCTCTGCGATGTTGCTACTTGCAAAATCCATTACTCAAAATTTCACTAATCCAACAAATAATCGTCTTCGTGCTTCATCCAACACTAGAAATCAAGCAATCATTCAAGGAGACAGGGTGAATATTCAAAGCAGGAATTCTGGTAATACTGGAAGAAATAACAGACGAGCTTATGTTCAAGAGGAAGTTGTTGAGGGAATGAATGCTCCAAAAGAGACTGGAAATGTTCAAAGGACTCTTCGAACTCCATCTTCAGGCAATACTTCAACTGTTCAATGCTACAACTGCAGTGGAAAAGGACATTATGCTAGGAATTGTCCAAAGCCAAGGGTTCGTGACTCGAAGTATTTCATGGAGCAAATGTTGCTGGCAAAACAGGATGAAGCTGGCGTAATTCTTACTGATGAGCAGAATGATTTTCTCTTTGCTGATGCATCAAGGATGGAAGAAATTGAAGAACTCAGTGCAAACATATGCTTAATGGCCAGAATTCAACCAGCTGATCATACTTCTGATGATGGGCCAAGCTATGAGTCTGCATTTATAAGTGAGGTACAATCTTCATCCATCGATGAGAATAATGAACCAATGTATCCAACTCATACTAAAATTATTAACAGTACCATTGGTGATGATCAAATTAATAGCAATATTAAATTTGATTCATTCAAGGGAAATGTTAATAGTGGCAGTGTTGAAAAAGATACACATGTTCCTGATCTATGTGCAGTAGAAAAACTTGCTAGAAATGCATATCAGGAAGCTGAAAAACAACGAATATTTGCTCAACAAGTCTAAACACAAAACACGCATTTGACTAGTCAGATTGAGATGTATAAGGAAAGGGTTCGGATTTTGGAGGGTATTAACAAGGATAATAATTATCTCAACGAATTTCTTGAGTGTTGAACGAGCAAAAAACGTTTATAATAACAAGCTCAGTCTCAATTAGTTCATGATTAACTCGCGCGAACTTACCCTTTAATATATACCAATAAATATGAACATATATAAATACATAACAAGGGATCAGAAGACCCTGAGTTAAATATTATCAGGAGGCTGTATTGAGTGTGTCGGGATAGTTATGTACCCAACGGAGGCTTGATTTGGGAAAATCATATTTTCGGATTGATGATTGTTGTATTGAATACAGGTCAAGGATGCGAATATGATTGGGACACTTAACAACTAATAGGCAAATGCACTAAAGATAAGCAAGGAAAAATATGCTAGATTGAGCTAAAAGCTAGATAATAGGCAAAAAAAAACACTCTTTATAACTTTTTTACAACTAAGACCACTATGAGGCCCAAATAAGCTTAAGGGACTCACAAAAACAAATAAGCTAAACCCAACTTCTAATTAAGAAGAATAATGCATAGAAAAGGCAATTAAGCTTACAAATTCTAAGCAGAAAAACTTCAGCCAGATAGTACTAACTATCGTATCTACAGTTTTAACTAATCTGTAGTTCTTGGTGTTAGTTACTACTAACTCTTAAGTTAGCTACTGCTAGCTTAAGGGTTTGGTAATGCTCAAGCATTTAACAGTGATATACTCAATGAAAAGAAATAAGCTATAAATAAGCTTAAACAGATATTTTACTAAACATTCATATGCACTATGGTGTAATAAGTATTATGCCTACTAGAATAAACTGATTGCACATGCTGAATTAAGTATAAAATGCGACTCATACTGATACAACTATTGAAAATACTTTGAAAAGGAAATTAGAGCCTTTCTTAATAAGCGTTACTCCTTATTAAACACGTATATGGATAATGGTGTTATTTATCATCGAAAAAGCTATGATAAATCATTAATGTACTGATATATTAGCTGTGTTTGCAGTTTATTGAAACCACATGGATTTCTGGGGCGTGAACGTGCTGGTCGTTAGGGGTGGGTGGTATGGTGCGGTGTGGGTGTAGGAGTGCAGGCATATTAAATTTGAATAAATGGACGGCGGGGGGGGGGGGGGGGGGGGAGGTGCGGGCAATGGATGGGGGGGGGATGGGGGGTGGGGTGGGGTAAGTGGGGGGGGGGGTGAGGAAGCAACAAAGAACAATATTTCCATTAACATTAACTTCAAACTTTTTTACGGGGGGGGGATGAGGGTGGGTGGTTGACGGGGGGCCTAGGGGGGGGCCACATATAACACATAAAGGGCTATATACAAAAAAATACTAAGACTAGGTGCACTGAGGTGGGGGGGGGAGGGGGGGTGGACGGACGGGGGATTGGTGCGTTTCGTAGTACATTTCATAATCAATAATTTAGGGGTGGTGGGGGGACGGGGGGGGGGGAGTGCGGGTGGGGGGGGGGAGGTGGGGGGGAGGGTGGAGGGAATGTCAGGGAGGGGTGAGGATGTCGTCGCGGTTCGGGGTCGGGGGGGGGGGGGAAATTCTTTTTCCAGTGAGCGGGAGTGTGGTGAGGGGAGGGGGGGGGAGGGGGGGGTGGGGATGTGGGGCGGGGTAGGGGATACCAAATTCTTTATACTTAATGTGGGGCGATGGAGGTGGGGAGGTGGGGCGCAGGGGGGACGGGACGAGGGGCGGAGGGAGTGGTGGGGGGTTTGATATTTATTTAAGCATATGCATACTTAGAAAGAAATCGAATTATTATATACTCATATCATTAGTTCAAGTGAAATTAATTTTCGGGGAAGGGGGGGGAGTTTAAAAATATACCCACTACATTTTTCTATCTTTAGATTCATTGGGGGTGGGAGGGGGGGGGATAACACCGTTAGAATACTTTTACATCAGTACCTACGATTTATTATGGGGGGGGGGGGGACGAGCGGGGTGGGATTGGGGGGGGGAAAGTTATCATAAATTTAACTAACTATGGGTAGGGGGGGCGGGGAGGGGGTGGTGTGGAGAGTGGGGGGGGTGGGGGGGGGGGTGAGGGGGGGGTGTCTGGCTTGGCTTAGGGGGCATGGCTAGGGGGTGAAGTTATGGGAGGCAAATAGCACACAACAACCCAAGACCTAAATTCAAATCCAAACCATCATCTACCACTTTTTTTTTTTATCGTTTTTTTCTTTCTCTGGCGCGTTTGGGTCTGTGGGTTAATTTCGTTAATGTTACCGAAGAGTTATTTTATTAAGTGATTAGACGGTTTTGGTTATTAAGGTTTAGGTTTTGTTGTAGTGTGAGTTTTAGTGTTTTTTTGGTGGTGAGATGTGTTGGGGGGGGTGGGTCTAGAGTTTTAGGGTTTGGAGGTTTTGGGTGTAGGTTGTTAGGGGTTAGGTTTAGTGGTGTTTGTTGTTTTGTGAGTGTTTAGGGGTTACAATGGGGTGGGGGGTGGCGAGTGGGAGGGAGGGGGGTGAGGGGGAGAGCGGCAGGTGTGCCGGCGGGCCCGAGGGGGGGGGGGGAGGGGGGTGGGGCAGGGGCGGGGGATTGGAGTATGGTGGTTTATTTGGGTTTTGGCGTGGGGAATTAGCGACTCTATTACAAGAGTTGGTCGGGGGTGGTAGTTTTGTGTGTCTTTTTATTGGTTTTTGTTAAGAAACTTTTTATGAACAATCAAATCGCCTAGAGGTTTATTCTTTATACTCTGTTTTTTTTTTTTTTTTATTTTTGTTTTTTTATTCTTTTTTTTTATTTTATATTTTTTTTTTATTAATTTTTTTTTGTTTCTTTCATGTTAATCAAGGATAAACAAGCAATAAACACGATTTGTATAAGAATTTAGATCAAATTTGAACAAGAAAACGAATTGTTAGGGATAATTTGGAGAAAATCGCCATTGAGGTTTAGGGTTTAAGGTTTAGTGTTTAGTGTTCAGGGTTTAGGGTTTAGGGTTTAGGGTTTAGGGTTTAGGGTTTAGGGTTTTGGGTTTAGGGTTTAGGATTTAGGGTTTAACGTTTAGGATTTAGGGTTTAGGGTTACTTTCGTTAATAACTAAGTAATTAAAAAAGAGATTAGGGTTTAGGATTTAAGGTTTAGGGTTTAGAGTTTAGTGTTTAGGGTTTATAGTTTAGGGTTTATGGTTTAGGGTTTAGGGTTTAGGTTTTAGGGTTTAGGGTTTAGGGTTTAGTTTTTTGAGTAAAGGGTTACCCCGGTAAATATATTAACCAAAAATTGTTACGTACAAATGGAATGTGGCTGAAGTACCACATTAACCTCAAGCTACAAACAGCTT
>BQNB010147045.1:0-16492 GCA_026074375.1 Tanacetum coccineum
CTATATATAGAAAAAAAAACGACTAGGGTCTTCTCTCCCTCTTCTTGCTGTTGTGCTAGTTTGTAGACACACAAAAAGGGATGTGTTTGTTGTGTGAGGGGTTCACAGCCTCTAATCTTGGCCTTTAATTCTTCCAAAGTCAATCTTGGTCGTCGACATGGGTTTAGGGAGTTGTGAGATTGCCAACTTGGCAATTCTTACAGCTGGGAACTTAGTGGAGGAGGGGGAAGATGATTAACCATGGGGAAATTGAGGTTACAGGGTAATAGGGGTGAAGTTAACCCGTGATTTGTCCTGGGTTTTTGTGTTTTAAAAATGGCGGGAAAAAGGTTGTTATAAAAGAGTTAGGGGAGACAGGGTACAAGTTTGAGAGATTGGCAAAGTTGGTCCCTCATGGTTGTTTGTTTTATTTCACCGTAGGTCCTTGTGGTTATATAACTTTTGGGGACTTGGCAAAACAAGTCCCCAAGAGTTATATAACTCTTTGCACCCCACGTCCTTGGGTGGTACAAGTATGGGGACTTGGCAGTTTTGCCCCCCCACTTGTTACTTTGCTCAATTGGCAAATTGGCCCTTCTCTTTTCTTTTCCTCTTTTCTTCTTCACATATAAGTTTAGGGGTTTGGCAATTTTAGTCCCTAAACTTATATTTTTTTACTTTGGCCTCGGGGTTGACTTGGGTTGACTTTGTCTTTGACCAATTGACTTTTCTGTTGACTTTTTGACTTGATTGACTTTCCGGCTTCGATTTGGCTTTGTCTTTCACAGTCTTTTCCATTCCGAGTCCGGTTTGTCATTTTGGTTTGGTTTTTCGTCCTTTCTTAGTTAATTATCTTCCCCCCCCCACCCTCCCCATCTCTGTTCTGCACAAAAACACAATTAGCAAAACCATAGCTTATATTTGGCATTTTAAGTCCGGTTTTTGGTTATTTAGCTCGTTTTAAAGGTAAAAGGTATGTGTATTAAGCATCATACAGTACCCTCTGCCTGTGATTTTACGCCTTTGGGGTTACCTCCAGTCCGTTTTTGGTTATTTTAGCTCGTTTTTAAAGGTAAAAGGTATGTGTAATTAAGCACATACCAGTACCTCTGCCTGTGATTTTACCTCCTTTGGGGTTACCTCCAAAGGAAACATATCCTCTATCTATCTCTTCATAGTCTGTAAGATAGGACATGTTCCCTGTCATGTGCCTTGAGCATCCACTGCCTTGTGCATCAACATAATCAAACTTTTTTAGGGTGATTGATGCATTGTTGTGTTTAGAAACATGGTCTAAAACTTTAATCTTTGGTTTCCAAACCTAACAAGCTGATGCCTTAACAGCATTAACATTATTTCCCTTAACAACATTAACTACTGATTTTGGCTTAGCAACATTAACTACTGCTTTTGGCTTAGCTATATTAACATTTTTACCCTTAAGAATATTAACCCTCTGATTAAAATTACAATTTTTAAATGTTGTATTCTTATGAATGGGCCTCTTAATAGTTGAATGTGTTGTTTTAGAAAGATATGACATTGGTCTAGCAGCATTCACTGTTGTTTTTAAGTGAGCAACATTAACTTGTCTAGAAGTATTAACTGATACTAAGCCAGACTTCAATAGTACTGCTCTTGGAACCATGTTCTTTTTAGGGCAAGGGTGAGTCTTTTTGGCAAAATTCAGATGATTCACCCTTTTAGCATTGTTCCAAATAGGTTTTGTATTTTGAAATTGTTTTTGATTCACCTTTTTACAATCTACCTGCAAGTGATCAAAACTTCCACATAAATAACAAGCTTTGTTAAACATCTCAAAATTACTTCCTAGTCTTTGAGAAATCATATTATTCTAGTTTCTTTGATTGCCTCTAGGAATGTGAGTGTTTTGTTTATTGTGCTTAACTTGTTTAGCAATTTTCCTATTAGTTTTGTTTGTTTGGTTAGTGTTGAAAAATTCTATCTTAACAAAACTAGGCTTAGCTGTTTTCTTTCCAATCTTAGTTTGAGACACATTTTCTTCCTCACTCTCTGACAACCAATCCTCAATAATTGGGGGACCAAAGTTCTTCCTAACAACCTTAGGTTTGTCTACATTGGCCTTAACTTCACTAGTCTCAACTACAGGCTTCTTAACTGTAGGCTCACTAACTATAGGCTCATTCACAAACTCTTCAAGACCATAGAATGACAAATAAGGTTTTGGAGGCATAAAGTTTCCTGTATAAGGAGGTGGAACAACATTATACCCTAAACCTGTTTTTCACTTATCAACTATCTGACAGTCTATTAGTTTGTTTAATATTTTAGATGAATTCTCAAAATTTTCTACTGTTAGCTGAATTTCATCTTTTTGTTTTTGAGCCAGTTCTAACTTCCTCCTAAGCTTTGTAATGGCTACTTCTCTTAAATGAATCTCACGTTTTAAGACCTTGATATCTTCCTCATAAATAGACTCATTTTTCTTATAAACTAGAAGTCTTGCTTCTACAGACTCTAAATCTGTTTTATATGCAATAGCATTTAACTTAGATGTCCTTAAGTCTTTTAATAGTTGTTCATTTTGTTCTTTAAGAATTTTAACATTTTCCAAACAAGATGATGAATAGTTTGAATTAGTAGATACCTTAGAGTTAGAACTTATAGAAGAATAAGCCATGAAGGCAAAGTTAGTTAGACCTTCCTCTGCTTGATCACTTCAATCACCAGAACCATCACAAGACACCAAAGCATTTGAAATAGTTGTCTCCACTGGCACAACCCTTCTTGTGTTCTCCCTATTCCTGTTTTCTTAGTTCCTTGGAGTCCTGCACTCCCTTGCAGAGTGTCCCCTTTTGGAGTCCTGCACTCCATTATCAAACCTAATGGTATCATTACCATTAACAGTAAGCTTTCTTCTAGTGTTCTTCAAGAATCTCCTTACCCTCATTATTAGCATAGCCATCTGCCACCTCAAGTCCATCTCTTCTGAATCATTAGGATGAATTTGTTGCAAGTCCTCATTGTCAGGTTGTGGACTGTTTGGTTGACTTGCAAAGAAAGCACAGATAACAGCATCACTCAAGTTATCAATTGTTGTTGAGTTAATAGCAGTAGCTTGAGTGTTAGCAGTTGTAGCACCATGAGCAGTATTAACTGCTCCATTTGTACTGCTAGTGCTGTTTGAGGACATAAAGGCTATGTTTTATGTGTTTGTGCTTGAGCTTGATGTCTTTAACCTCTGATTCATAGATCTTCAGGTTGTTGTAAAGATTATCCAAGCTTAATCTATCTATCTCAGGCTTGTTTCTCCATACGATAGTATATGTGTTCCATTTTTGGTGACAGACTTCTCAAGAACTTCTTATTCACATCTTCTCGTAAGATACTTTCACCATGAATCTCCTACTGACTAATAAGCTTTTGAAGCCTATCAAAGGTTTGATCTAACACCTCTGAGCTAGATGCAGTAAAGTTTTCATACTGCTGCTTTATAAGATTCCTCTGAGTCTTTTTAGTAGCAACATTCCCTCCAAACCTCTCCTCAACAGCTTACAGCAATGACTTGGCATCTTTGATGGAGTTAAACTTCAATTGATGTTCATTAGGGATGCCCATCAATAAAGTGCTTCTTGCCTTCAACTCTAACCTCCTTTGTGCCTTTTCTTTAGTAGTTATAGGAGCAATTGTAGTCTCAACACCTTTAACAACTTTTGTTATCAGAGGTGCATTACCATTCTCTATGACTTCTCATAGAGAATAATCAATCATCTGGATGTACTATTCCATCCTCATCCTCTAAAACTCATACTCACCTGGTTTGAGCATAGGCACTTTTGATGCAGCCACCATATGTACTCAGTCTTAATCCATGTATTCTTAGCAAAGTTTCTCAAAGAAACAAGATTTGATACCACTTGTTGATCCCAGTTAACTTCTAATGATCGAATTCCTTAAACTTGTTTAAGGTTTAGTTATTCTAGATAAATCTAACATAACTTAGTTAAGAAACTTTGTTTGGATAAATAAAGATTTATGCGGACTTAATATTTAATATAAGAAGAATTCTTCTATGAAATAGTAACACAAAACAATATAATTTCAACACTAAAAGCTTTAATATTATTATTACAAATAATACGAATACTCTCCTAGTATTAGGGTTACATAACCTTGAAGCTATGACAATTCTATGAATGACTCTTTTTTTATACATAAAACTCTACGCCCTAGGACCTCCTTTTATACACCAAGGAGTCCTAGTCGATTTACAATATATTACTAAAACTTAGATTATTCTCAAAGATATATTCTATAAATAACAATCCTTATCTCATAAGTAATCTTGATCTTTAAGCAATCTTTATCTTTCAGCAGATGTAGCTTTGAACAAGCAGTAGTAACTTATACATCAGCAGCATTAACTGTGTACAAGCAGTAGTAACTACTTAGAATATTTTCTTTAATCTTCACCAGTAGTACTAACTTTACTCTAGAAACACTAACATATACTAGCAGTACTAAGGTACACTAGCAGTAGTAATATACTCTAGCAGTAGTAACTAGCAGTACTAACTACTTAGCATATTTTTCATTAAGATTACTAAACAGCACTAAGTTTTGCTTAGCAGCAGTAACTCTAACCTGAGCAGCAGTAACTTTAAGAAGGCTTTTTCTCAACAAAAACCCCTTAATCAATTTGAGATTTCATACACTTTTTAGGGTGACGAAATTTAGATCAATTTTTAGAGTTTTTTGAGTGAAATTCCAACATTAGGTCTGATTAATGGAGGTTTTAACATTAGAACAAGTGTACCTTTTGATTATAATGAAGATAGAGCGAGTTCTTGAAGGTATGAAATTCAACAATGGAGATTCAAGGGTTTAGTGTGTTCGTGTGTGTATAACAGACAAGAAGGGGGTGTTTTTGTTTTAAAACTTTTAGGTTTTGGCAAAAATGCCCCCTGAGGTTTACTAGAGCTTCTATTTTCCTAATTAATTTAACAAAGGCATAAGATAGTTTCTCAAATAGCAAAACTAATCCCTAAGGTTTAATAATCAATAAAAAATCTCACAATTTGCAATAATACCCTTAAAGAATTAAACACATAACAAATAACGCCTGATTGAGTTAAAATTAATTAAATCCCCTTTACTTATTCACCCTTTATTGTTTAAAACTGTTTCTTTTTATCACAAATTGACCTTTTTTAAAGAAGATATTTGACATTCCCCCCCCCCCCTTAAACAATGACCTGTTTTCTTTTTAAAGAGTTGTAGTCGTTGTTTGAGTGGTCAAATATCTTTGAAAAAAATGATTTTATCTGATGAATTTCTGAAGATGATTATATTATTTTTGAAAATCAACACCCAAGAAATAAGATTTCTCTTATTTTGACGCATAAGCGCACTGACATGTACACTTTTGGAATATAGGAAGCACAGGTTATGATGCAAAGTAATCACAAGCCTTTGCATGGTCATAAAGTAGACCATGCTCGAGAATAAATTCTCATTGAGAGGACAAGTTTCCTTTCTGAAATACTTGCCTTTAAGATGATGACCGGGTTGCTATCTGAAATAATAGCAAGCCATTTTTGGCATGTTTTAAAAGCTTTTAAACTTCTGTTCGAACTTCATATACAGCCTCGTATCATTATTGAATGGCATTTCTAAGGCCGTAAATGTTATCGATTTTTAGAAGACATGCCAGAGATACATATTTTTATATTTTTTTTGATTTTTCAATTTTTTATTTTGTTTTTGAAAAAAAATATATATAAAAGAAAAAATATTTTTGTGTTTTTATGTTTTGTTATGTACATATGATACAGGATATGAGTTACCACCATCACCCGTCTGTTTCCTCTGCCAAACGTTTCAACGTTTCCAGAGTCATGCTTCTCATACCGAGCTTTTCAATCAAGAAGTTGAATCTTTCTCTTGGCAAAGGTTTGGTGAAGATGTCATCCAATTGATATTCCATCCGAACAAAGTAAAGTTCCACAATTCCATTCTCCACATGCTCCTTTATAAAATCATATCGTACATCGATGTGCTTGGCTCTTGAATGTTGAACGTTGTTGCAGCATAGAGCAATTGCACTCTTGTTGTCGCAGTACAGAGGAATCTTATTGAATTGAAAACCATAATTTGTTAGCTGTGAACGTATCCATATGATTTGAGCATAACACCTAGATAAGGCAATATATTCAGCCTCTGTACTCGATATGGAAGTGCACTTTTGCTTCTTTAAAGACCAGCTAACAAGTTAGTCACCTAAGAACTGAGCACTTCCTGATGTACTACCTCTAGTGTCCTGACACCCTACTTGATCTGCATCTGCATATGCTGTCAGAGACATACCGGTATCCTTCGAGTACCAGAGACCCATGTTAATGGTTCCCTTTAGGTATCAAAAGATCTGTTTAACCGCATTTAAGTGCTTTTCGGTAGGCTTTGCCTGATATCGGGCACATAAGCAGACTGCATAAATAAGGTCTGGTCTACTGGATGTTAGATACATGAGGGATCTAATCATGCCACGGTAAAGTGTGTGTTAGCCTCAAAAATATTGAGTCGAACGAGAAGTTCGTTCATTAGGAATATTAGGTCTCGATCATTTATATATTAATGTTGTAATAGGCTAGAACGGGAATCGGGCTCATTTAATGTAATCTAATATGTCACGTGTTACGGGCTTAAAAGCCCAAGTAAACTCGAGCCCAACCCAAGTCAAAATCCCATCCGGCAACATGGGTATAAATACCCCTCTCCAAGTGTGGAGAGGGTGTTGGTTCCATTTGTAATTTTCACAAGTTTAATCAACCATCTCATTTTTCTCTCTACTTTCTCTCTCTTGTTTCTCTCTCTAAAATTCTTATCATATCCTAACTTATTTTCTTGTTCATCATGGTGAAGTGAAGGTGTTCTTGGTTTCGACATTTGGTATCACTCGCCTTGGGTGGGTTTAGTGTTTTTGTTGTGAGCTTATTGTTGGATTCGGCTTATTTTTTTTTTTCTTTCTTTCTATTTGCCTAGTTTACAACCAACAAGTGGTCACGTTTTTTTTCTTTTCTTCTTTCTTTCAAAATCACTTTTTATCATAAAAATAAGGGTGCGTTTTGATTGACTATAAAAATAAAAAACATGCGTCTTGTTTTTCATCAAAAAGGACGTAGCATATTTCGTTTTTGTTTGAGTTTTTTTTTGTTTATTCGTCCTTTTTAGAACTTTTCTTGGAAGAACTTTTTTTAGTTTAAAAGGCTTATTTCGGGGCTTTTTGTGGGGTTAAATAAACTGTTTTTTTTCAAAGCTTATTTGTGTTCTTTTTCGTGACTTATTTGCTCTCAAAGTTGCTTATATTAAAGCTTATTTTGGGTGCTTATCATCTTTGAAGTCCAAACGATTTGAAAAAAAAACAAGAAGGAAACATAGATCCACTTATTTAGAAACAAGGACGTTTGGTGTTTGTTGGTTTCTGTTACAAAACAACAAAAACAAGGACATCATACGGTTTTGTTTCAATCCTAGGCGATCTATACAAGTTGCAAAGAAGGCGATCTATACCCTTTTTTTGTAAGGCGAAGTATACGTTTGCATAGGGCGATCTATACAAGTTGCAAAGAAGGCGATCTATACCGTTTTTTTTGTAAGGCGAAGTATACGTTTGCATAGGGCGATCTATACAAGTTGCAAAGAAGGCGATCTATACCGTTTTTTTTATAAGGCGAAGTATACGTTTGCATAGGGCGATCTATACAAGTTGCAAAGAAGGCGATCTATACCCTTTTTTTGTAGGGCGAGTTATACGTTTGCATAGGTCGAAATATACGTTTTTAACAAGGGCGAACTATACATAAACATAAAATGGTTAAACGTGTTAAACATGTTCGTTTCGTGTAGTTTCGGATTTTACGGTTTCTTGACGTTTACTTACGGGTCCTCTAATCTATTCCATTACGATCGTGAACTCGTTTCGATCATTGTGGTATATTTATTTTACACCGACGATAACCGTATCAAGTTCAAAAGACAAAACCATACTCGTTACATTTTTTACAATTTCAAAACGAGGAAGAAAATCAAATGGAGGGAAAATTGTTTCATTTATTAATCTAATTTTGAAATGTACACATGCAGTCCCTGAAGTTAAAGACTAATTCACAACAAGTCCTTTTTTTCTTTGTTAATCCTCATTGTTGAATTGGGCTTACACTGTTAGTCCTTAATAGTTATAACTCAGCCGTTAACCCTCCAAAGTGAACCGTTTTTGCACCATTCGTCCTTACAACTTCATTTAACAACCGTGGAGCATTAAACTTGGATTTCAATTGCATCGTTTGTCCTTATTTGAGTTTTAATCAACTTTTAATCATTTCAAGCTCAAAGTTTGTGCACCGGTCATCATTTTTAGCTCATCAATCGTCAACAAAAGCTCAAGTTCTTCAACGACAACAACGATTTCAACATCAATTCATTTTTGTTTTATAGTTTCTTCTTTATTTTGTAAAATCTCGCGAAAGATACGATTCTTTTCTCGGTTGTATCAAAGCTTTGTAACTATCCATGTGAAACGTTAATGATTCAATCCACAACAACAATAACTTTACTACTTAAGATCCACAATCAGTTTCACTTCATAATTTAACGCTAATACATTCATCTTGACATCTCTAAGTGTAACTTCCCACACAACCGACAGTCAATGCCTAACAACATCATGGGCAGCTTCGCTCAGGGGATCGTCCACCAATGCTTGCAATAGGCAGTTATGAACCAAATGGGCGATCACGCCCGCACCACTTACCCCCAAAACCACACCTCCAGTGGACAGTGTCAACTATTGTTTGTTCAGGATTTCTTAGGAGAATAATCGTTGCGGTACAGCTAGAACTATGACAGTAGTGGAGTATATAGGGACCTTCTGGAGCTGAATCTTCTCCTTTAAAGGCATCCCCATATGTTTCTGATTATCAAATGTAAATCCGTAAGAAAGTGACGCCTGTAGTCAGGTCAAACATGTCGTGCCTTATTCTGCCTCCAGCATTGGTTGACGATCCCTTGAGCGAGCTTCCATTAATTATAACATCCCCAAATCCATATCTTAATATTCCTAACCCCCCCCAACTCTACTAACATACTCCACAAAAAAACCAACAACAACCTAACCCCCAACACACACCAACCCCCACCCAACCCCACCCCCCACACAACCCACCCCCCACCCCCAACACCCCCCCCCCCCCCCCCCCCCCCCCCCCCCCCCCCCCTTCTTACGATACATTGATACAAAAACAAATGGTGATGCCTTAAGGAAGTGCATTCTCGAAGGTCCTTATACTCCTACTACTGTCATAGTTCTAGCTGTACCTGCAACGGATTATTCTCTAGAAGATCCTGAACAAACAATAGTTGACACTGTCCTGAATATGTCTCCTGGAAACAAAGCCCATTATGAATCCAAAAAGGAAGCAATTCATTTGATATTGACTAGAATTGGAGATGAAATATACTCAACGTTGGATATCAGCAAGACAACTCATGAAATGTGGGAAGCTATCGAAAGGCTATAACAAGGTAAATCCCTCAACATTCAAGATGTCAAGACAAACTTATTTTGGGAATTTGGAAAATTCACAGATGGAGAAACAATTGAGTCATATTACACAAGGTTTTACAAGCTGATGAATGAGATGATGAGAAACAATTTGGCAGTTGATAAAATGCAAGTCAATGTTTAATTTCTTCAACAACTTCAACCAGAATGGTCAAGGTTTGTAACAATTGTCAAGCAACAAAACAAGTTAGATGAAGTTTCATATCACAAGTTCTTTGACATTCTATAACAATATCAAAAGCAAGTTAATGAACTCCGTGCTGAAAGAATAGCCAAGAATGCTAACCCATTAGCACTTGTTGCTACTACTCAACCACATCAAGATCCATATTACCAAACATCAAAGTCTCACAAATCATATGCACCAACATCAAAAGCCTTACTTCCAACCAAGATCCATGCAACTACAACGACACAAAAGGCAAAGAGATAGCCAAACAATCACACCTCCAGTTGAGTCAGCATTCTGGATGAAGTGACATGATCTGAACAAAGATTAGAGGATAAGGAAATGCAGTAAAATTTGGCTCTAATTGCAAAAGTACTTCAAGAAAACTCTACAAACCTACCGAACAACAACCTCTGAAATTCCTCAAACATCCAGAAAGAAAACAAGAATTGTGGATACTACTCCAAGGTACAAGAATGACAATCAGACTAGGACTGTTTGGGACATCAGAGGGAAGTGTTTCAACTATAAGGAATGTGGTCATTTTGCAAGCGAATGACAGGAGCAAAACGGGATTTAATAAACTCCACGTATTCTCAAGTAAAAGATGTTGCTGTGGTAATCATCCCATGTGTTCTTATACCAATTGTAGTATATTGGAAATCATAACACAATCAAGGATTAGTGTGTAGGCCAATTTCTAGAGAGAGAAAATGGGAAGTTCTAGTGAGAGAAAATCACTTAGTGTGTGTTTGTAATACAATGAACAACCAACCCTTCCCATGGCTGGAAAGGGTGTTTAAATACAAGAGTTTAAGTGCCCTAAGTGGGCTATGGAGTGGGCTAACATGTGGGTAAAGACCCGGCCCAACACCATAAGTCATACGCTAACGATTAAACTACGAGCTATGCTATTCTAGACAATACACGGGGTGACCGAGTCTTTTTCGTAAACCTAACAATCTCCCCCTAAGGGAGGTCACCCCAGAAAATACAGTTTGAATTCTAGCATTCTAAGTCTTGATCTAATGACAGTAGCTCGTAATCTTTGATTCTTCATTCATTGGTTTCTTTGTACAAAATGTAGTGATCTTTTGACTTTAAGCTTTAGCTTGTTCCATTGGGCTTGTCTTTGTATGTGATCTTGAACATTCTTGAGATCATCAGCCAATCTTAATCTCTAATCATCATCTTGTGATCTTTTACTTTGTGTGCTCGTGACTTTTGGGCCGACATGCTCATACTTGTTGCAATCTTGAAAGCTTGACTTTATATTCGTAATTCTTCATCAATACATAACTTTATATCTTTGACATACTAAAGAAGACGTTGATATCAGAGTTTGCGGAAGCTTTGGGTCATTCTTTCTTGATGTTATAAAGTCATTGAGCCTTGAGTATGAGCATGTGGCTATAAACTTGACTCTGCTGGAACGAGGTATCTGCATCTCCATCTTTATGTAATCCTGAAATAAAACAGTTAACAATAAAGCTTGGTGACGAATATGGCTTTGTCATTCGTCAGAGTTCGGTTGCATTAACCTCCGGTTCCGTGAGGACCGTTTTACAGTATAAATATTGTACCTGTGATCAGGTAGATTCATTATAAGAACCTCCTTGACAGGGTTTCCAGCTCAAAGTGTTAGATCATCTAACGCAGATGCATTAGATTCACTGTACTTGCTAGTATCTCTTTATCGGACACCTCAAAGCAGGCTACCTCACTAATAGTATTGCTACTAATAGAACGGTAAGAGTGAATCAGTGAGTTACTATCTCACCGATTAAAGATAAAATTGATTTGAAAATCAATCGATGTGTCACTAGTTAAAGTGATTTTTGTAACACATCGAGAGTTTTAAGCTTTTATCAAAATTCATCCTCCGTCAATTCATAATCTGGACCGAATCGATGCCCAGTGTCACAAGTTTGATCCATTAAGGATCTCACAAGTCACCTACCTAGATCTTGTTTAATGTTGGTTCTAGCAGGATTTCCATCTTCACTGTGAATACTTTCGTATCACTCGGATGTTCTGGCAACATCACAAGGATAATGCGTAGGACTCTTAAGATAATCATTGTTTTCACAATGTGTGAAAGACAAGTATATTGGAATAGTGTCCTAACGAGATTAATTGATGATCTCTTGGCTCTAGACTCAATTGTGCGTTTTGGTTTTAGTGATCGGAGGCTGGAGCAGACTGCCACCTTGTCAATATCAACTAACTCGGAGTGAGAAAGGCAATAGATAACGTGTTTAGTCTCCGTGGGAAATGAAACAGAAATCTTTTGAGAGATTTTGAGTGACTAGGGAGGGTTGTGCATTGCATCATTGGGTCCATGATGTCAGTCTTCAATGTCAGCAATCATCATTGTGATTCTAACAACAGATGTATTGACCCGGTTTCTGCCTAGGTGTAGGGAGGGCATCTTTCTTTTCACCCTTTATCCGTACAATTCTTTTTCATTCTTCAACCCCTTCAGTGCTTACCGAGACTTCATAACTAGTACCTTGTTGGGTTTGTTCCAGTACTAGCTCCATCTCAGTCGGCACTATTCCCTTATTCTCACTTTTACTCCTTTTTATATCATACCTAAGGACTTCTACACTAACTAGTGGATTGTCCTTGGGTAGATCCCTCCGGTTCTGGATGGATCATGGGAACGAATACCTAACATTACCAACCTTATAACTTTGATAAAATTAAATGCATGGTCGGTCTTTTGGTACTGTTCTCCTTGCCATAAAACCATTTGAAAACCTTAATCAAGGTACTTGTGATATATATAATCGAAAGTGTTTTGGATTTTCAGAAACGCTCCCCCTCAACATGTGCATCGATATTTGAAAGTGTTTAGCGCATGTTGGATGGAGTACACACATGAGTCCATAAAATCATATTTTTCTATGTTTTTATATTTTAATCACACTTTCTCCCCTTATCAAAAATTTCAAACCCTTTGATATTTTGGATATCAAATGATTCAAATACGTTAGAAAACTGAGAGAAAAATGTGTTGATTATGCACAAGCCGATTAGGGAACATATTAATGCTCCCCCTCAAACTATGAGGGTATGTGTGAGTGTCAGGTATAATAATTTTGAAAGATTTTAAGTTTAACGAAAAACTCATGAAAAATTTATACATTGACTCTTAACACCTAAAGATACACTACATAATAATATATTCACAAGATTGTGTATGAGACAGGACCTGAAAGTGTTCAAACCAAAAATGACAAAGTCATTCTGTCCATGTTAGCAATCTGTAGTATGTCTCGATACTCTCTTTTTTGAAGTTGTCTTAGCTTCCCCCCGAACCAGCAATCTTTTCTTGAGTAGATCCATAGATTTCTTGCAAGCCGCATTAAAAAGACTTGATGTGTAAATTTTAAATGTCCGAAGTACACAATTAATTCAAAACCGTAACATCAAAGTCAATGAAGTCCCAGATGTCCGCATTTCTCCTTACACGATAGTGATGATAAAAAAAATATTTTTTTGGTTTGTCCAAAAAAAAACACTCAAAGGCTCATCGTGCATTTATAAGATACAAAGTATAATATTACATTTTCCCTCAACACAATATATTTTTGGATATCCAAACCTTATACTTACCAAACCGAATGTTAAGATAAACTCTTAGTGTGACTTGTTGTAAATGTTTCAATCTCGTTACCAAAAATTTCTACACAAAGTTAACTTTAGCTATATATGATTCAGTATGCTTACCTGTTGTGAATCCATCTGTCTTTGACCAACTTATTAGATAATCTGATACCAAAAACTCGATAAGCTGTATCCTGCCGATCAAGCAGTTAAAATGACAACTATTAATGATACAAAAAAATATATCAGGCCATAATGTGCCACTTTACATGATAATCAAGTCTCAGCAGTGCACATGTAACAATACTTCATGCAAATTGAAGTATATGCGCTGTTAAGATATAAGCCCACATATGTCACAACTCACAAATACTAACAATAATCAAAATTTGGTACTATATGAAATAGAAAGGTTCAATATATCAATAAAGTTTTAAACCCACTGGCCATGTACATGATACGTAGTACAGTGTATTTAAATATTATAGCCTAAATATACAACAGTGTTGCTTTCATATGGATGAAAATTCGAGCATAATACAGATGGAGTATAGTAAATAAATCAAGGGGGTTTTCCATTAGTGAATAAAGTTCGACATTATTTATGTACCAAAAAGAAAGCAACACACATAAAACAAGAGGAGTATCAGGAACTAATGGAGATGATCGTAGCAAACTTACAAAATGTAGAGACTGTTATGCACTTCACGGAAAGTTGATTCAAATGGATCAAGAAAGAGCAAATTTTCTGCTATTAGAGAGATTCTTTAAGAAACTGAAAGAATCACTCGCTGTCCAATACATGCCTCACTTCCTAGCTTACGAAGCAAGTGCCGAACATGAAACTGGGTGTCTGAGTGAACCTAACCTGCTCCTGAGATAGAAAAATTGGTTAACAAAGAGTTAATAAGAAAAGATCAAATCAGTTGCAATTGATTGAAGTACACAGGATGCCTTATATGATTACCATCTCCTTGTAACGTAGTGCACATTTTTCTAACTAAACGCAGAGACAAGCTGCCAATAATCCCTTCCATTGATTCAATAATTTTTCCATGGAACGTGATATTCTTGATTGAATCTTCAGGAAAGGTCAAACAGAAAACTGTAAGAATATAATCGCAAATGGAACAAGGCAAGGACTTTAAACAAGTTTCAGTTAACCATTTCAAAAATCATATCATAACGGTATACTTCATGTTGTTGCTTTCCTAAAGAACAACATGCCACAATTTACATATAATATCCTAAAAGATGCTTTTGATATACTTTAATCCATTTTAGTATTCAAGATGCTTATGTTATGAGTATATCTGTATGCTATTACATGTTCAGTGATAGAGGTTCATCAAGTACAACACTTCAATAAGATATAGTATAAAACATACAAAACATACACACATGGATATACTACAATTTAAACGAGAAACAAATATACACAAAATGAAGTCCACAGCTTGGTGGGACCAGTTTGCAAAATTAGTATCATCTGGCTGCAACAATAAAACAAACAGAATTTTATGGTTATGTCACACCCCGCCAAGGCAGAAACACGAGGCGTAACATCATGAATATCATCACAACACAATGGTGTCAACAATAGAAAATCACTACATGGATAACTAAATAAAAGAGACACGATGTGTCATGACAATACCGAAAACAAAAGAACAGCATCCTGTATTAATAAAAAAGGGGTCTCATCGATACAAAGACAATGTCTCACAAACCTATTAAAAACATTCAAGAATTCATGCAACAAAATACGAAACGAAATCAAATGAAAACTTCCAATGCAGCCTAAGGGTCATCTAAGCCGACTTTTAAAAACTTCAGGTATCTTCAAAAGCGCTCATACTAATATGATGCTTAAAACGTCAACACAATGGTTGGTGAGAGTCATAGGTTTTACGACACCAATACAAGATTTAAATCAATTACTGTGATTATAAAAAACAAAACAAAGCAAGACAAATAAGCTGGCTATTATACATGCTAGCATTCTTGAAACTAAGTATCACAATTGAGACGGAACGTGTCCCTCGATCTAATGCAACAAACATAGTCATGGAGAGGAATAATGTCCCCAATTCCAGACTCTTGGTACCATATCCACACAATATCATAAGGAGTTGATCACCTCCAAGGAAATCCAATTACATGATTTCCCAGTAACGATTTATAAGACGTCTCAATCGTACCAAGGTCCCTGTGGTTACCCCCTTTGACAACACATTATCATAGTAATCAAAACATTTCCAAACACTTTGCATCATTTCCACCCCAATAAATCATAAAAAAGAGGGGCTATGAAACTCACCTGAATGCTCAAACGCAACTTTCAAATCTCAACACGCAACTATACAAATAAATAAAAACGGTTACACGCGACCTAGCTAAAAGCTCTATTCCATGTAACACACATATGATGAATGTATAAGGGTTTAGTTAACCATCATGGGTCACCCCAACACCATTCCCAACCTTAACCATTTCATTAACACTTTACACTAGCTACTTACAATTAACTCAGAATTGCAGAATTTTAGTGTCTCTTTACATGCTCAAAATCCTTACTTAATGACCTTCATAATTTATACCAAAAATAACTCATGTTCATTTATGAGTATATTAACTACCTTGTGATTCCCAAGTATTACTTACATGTGTAACTACCTCAAATAAAATCAAACTTCAAACGTCCTAATTTGGATCTCATTGCACACCAAAATGTATCACTCTAACTACCATACTTAGAACATGCTTTAAAGAGCTAATTTTCACATGATATCAATAGACATATGGAACTTAACTACTGTATAAGGGCTAAGCTTAATTCCACTTTTAAGTATAGGTTTTACCCTCACAAACATTATTGAAATCTGACCTGTATTTACTGTTTTGACAACTTTTTGTGCAACCAACGTTTGAATGACTTCCCGACCTTAAAAACTTTCGAGGCTGGATTTTCTGGAAAGTAGACTCTTTTGGATTATTCATAGGCTCAAGAGACATATCAATACACGTTTTTATCATCTATATATCAGTCGTTGAACACGACCCAAAATTTTGCTCAACCCTAAATCAAGTTTTAACGCAAATCTACCCTAACCAATTGCATGAACATTACC
>BQNB010147047.1:0-16492 GCA_026074375.1 Tanacetum coccineum
AGGCTTGGGTCTGCCTTGTGGACCTCTAGAAACATTTACATTTGAATCAGGGGTTGGTCCACTATTGGTTTTGGAGAGAGGTATTGCTTTTCTCCAAACACAACCTGCTGAGGTCTTAACAGCAGTGCCCATTTTGCCCTTAACAGCATATTTATTTGACTTGTGTGCTGTATACCTTGAAAAGGGTCTATTTACAGGTGACCTTTGTTTTGAAAAACATTTCTTTGGACTTGTAAGATTCACCTGAGAAAGTTTAGGGCTTGTGTTGTTTGATACTGGTCTATTTACTCTAGCAGTATTAACTTGCAGACTACCAGAATTAACAGTTTGCTTGCCAGTATTAAATCTAGAAGCACCAGACTTAAATTGAGTGCCAGAATTAACATGCACACTACCAGAATTAACATGTTGCTTGCCAGTATTAAATCTAGAAGCACCAGACTTAAATTGAGTGCCAGAATTAACATGCACACTACCAGAACTAACATTTCCATGACCAGTATTAACATTTACCCTACCAGTTTTAATAGTTTTGCTAGCAGTACTAAGGTTGGGTCTAATGTTACTTAGTTGTACAGGTCTGGGAGTGAACTGATTTGCTTTATTCACCCTGTTAGTGTTAGTCCAGGCTGGTGTGGCTTGCCTAACATCAGCATGAACCACCCTTTTGCTCTTAAGAGCAGCTTCCCTTGCCATCTTCTTCTCATAATAGTCACAATCCTTAATCAAGTGACTAAGACTTCCACACACAAAACATGGTTTTCTTTCAAAAGAATATCCTGCACCTAATTCCCTTTCCATTTGTTGATTCCAATTTTGTCTGTTATTTGAAAGAATAGATGAGGAAGTCACTGGTGTCCTTATTGGTTGCCTAGGAGATTTTACATGCTGTGCACAACTAGGGTCAACTGTCTGTGTGGGTTTAGGCACTTGTGGTTGAGTCTTTTGGGTGGCAATGGTAACTTGCTCAATAGAAGGTATAGGAATATTGTCATGGATAGGGTCATCATTGACTGAATGGTCAGATACAGTTCCTAGCTCCCCATCACTGTCATTTGATTGACAGGTTGAGTAATGAGTGGAACTAGCATCAGACACAGCTCCAAGCTCCCCATTACTGTCATTGGATGGACAGATTGAGAAAACAATGGAACTCGCATTAGACACTGTAGAACTAGGAGATTTAGGTTGAGGTCCATGTTTACCATACTCATACAGAGAATCATCTATGTCCTCCTGTTCCCTAGGGGTATAATCACCACTAAGAGGATGGGGGACACCTTTATACTCTACCTGTTTAAATCTGCTGTATAGTGGGATGTCATAATATCCTGCATCTGTTTCCCTAAAAGCAAAAATACCTCTACTTATCTCTTCCTCATATCCTAGGACCTCAGCATTTGATTGTATGCCATATCCTAAACCTATCTTAACAGTTGAGCTCATCCCACAATCAATTAGCTTCCAAAGATTTTTAGAAGATGCAAACCAAGAATCAACAATTTTTTGTAAAGCATCTTTGTCCTTGACAGCTTTCATTCCTATTCTTCTATACTTTTTCAGCTTTTCATCTTTTTCAAAAATTTGATTAGCTTGAAAATTTAATTTTTCAGTTAAGGAAGATTGCTGTTTGTGGGAGGCTCTAAGCTGAGATTCTAATTTCTTAACAGCTAGCTTATGGGCAGTTAAGGCAGCTTCCTGGTCACCAAATTCAGATTGCAGTTCATCATACTTAGCTTGAAGTGCATTATATGAATCTAAACACAATTTAGAGCACATGGATACCTCATTATTCACAGTGAAAGCCATTAGAGCATGATTGAGTTCCTCATCTGCAGTCTGCTCTACCCAATTGATCTGACCTTCATCAATGGTCATCAAGGCTTCCTTTTCAGTTCGCACTGGCTTGAAATCCTGACCTCTACCTGCTTCCTGCCTGCTACCTTCCTTTGAACCTTTAAACTTGCACTCCCTGGCAAAATGCCCAGTATTGTGGCAATTGAAACATTCGACTTTTCTCTTATCAAATGCCACATGCATTTTTCCATCCACTCTTGGCCGTCTACCTGTCTTCTTGTAGAACTTCTTAATCTTTATGGCAGTCATAGCAATCTGCCAATTTATATCCATTTCTTCCAGATCCAGATCATCAATTTGATCTAGGTCTTCATGTATCAAATCCACATCATCAGCATTTGTGGCTAGAAAAGAATAGATAACTTCATCAGCAAGACCAAGAGTAGCAGTTGTTGATGCTTTGGAAGAGGAAGTGATATAAGAACCATAACTTCCTGAGTTGTGGCTTGGCTTATGCTTGCTGGAAGAGGCTTTGGCTTGTGATAGAAAAACCACATTATCGGATGTAAGGGAAGAAGATGATGTCTTTTGGATGTTATGTTCAAAGACACTTATATTATTGTATAAATCATCTATTGACAGTGTGTCAATATTCTTCTTCGTTCTCATTGTCATGGCTAGACTGTCCCACGCAAGGAGAAGGGACTTCAAAAACTTGTGATTTGCATCTCATCGACACACATAGAATAGAAAATAACACTACACCAAGGGCATCCAACTATGATATAAGTTTTTGAAAAACCTATCATACCCTTTCTCCAACTTATCCTTAGTAGAGATAGTGAAATGCTCAAAACATTGTTTTAAAAACACATATGCATTATTCTTCGAGTTCGCATTACCACCAAACCTTGTCTTGATGGCTGCCCCGATCTCTTGGCATCAACCAATGCCATGAAAACGTCTGAATATCCTTTTGAACAGCCATTAGCATAGTTTCTTGCTTTCCATCTTTCTCATTCAGCAACCTGTTTCATCCGTGTGTTTGGAGGAAGAACCCTGTAACACATCCTTACCTTTGTGACTCGCTCTTTGAGTTTTCCCATTCTGAATCACTTTCCAAACCTCATTATCTATATACTCAAGATAATGTTCCATCTCCATTGCCCACGTATCATAATCATCCTTTTGAAGGACAGGCATTTTTGATGTTTGAGATGTTTTGTGTGATTATTTATGGTGGTATTTTGCAGAGCAATCTCCTTTGTTGATGTTGGTTCCGATCCATTCAAAGATGCATCATCATGAAGAAAAGTTTCCTCATCATGCAAGAATAAGAGAAATTATCGTTTGCAGACATGACTACTTGATTTGTGGAATAAAAAGGTTTTGAATCTTTGTACCAATCTTGTGTAAAGTCCCTTTGGTGGCTTCTGTTACACATGTAGGTCCTTATCAACAGATCTCAATGACCTTAAACGACTTATAGTCCTTTGAATAAATCCAAAGATACTATGAGAGACAATAACCGTGAATACAAATATTGAGCGAATATCAATATCTATACCAAGATGAACACAAAACGAAATACTAAATTTGCTATATATATTACTATTTGATTGTGATGCTCAATCAACGATTGTTTACAATACTATACTACGTTCCTTTTATAAGCATAAGGACCCTTAACGCATTAAAGCTAATGCTTAATCTCTTCCTAATTAATGTCAAATCTGATAACTATTACTATAATTACAACCATACTTTAACAGTCTACCAAGACAGTAATAACTTTAATACTGTCCACACTAGAGTAAATAGCTGCAGACTTAACGTTGCTCTACTAACCCGACTTAACTTCTAAACTACAGTCTAACTATTTTCTATCATACAAACTAAAGACTAACAGACTTAACTTTAATACTAACAGTATTAAGTCTGTTTATAATATTTTCCTAACAAGAAGACTACATGGAAACTTAAGGGTTTTAGCGGTAAATATATAAAATCTTTACGACTTAATTAAACGAATCGAACAAACCGTGATAAATAAAAACTGATAATTATATGAGTAAATTGTCGACTACAATGTAAATAAATATACTTGGTATCTAGCAAATGATGCCTACATTTTTTCCTGATATAGACAAATTTGTTACGACCGCATTGATAGTATAAATTCCTATAAAAGGTGCTGTAAAATTGTAAAGTCCATCCCTAAGCCCAACGTTTAAATATAATGATGAAAAACCTAAAACGCTGCCTCATAAAACGACCATCCTTCTAGAACCATTTGCAATAAATCACTTCATATATTTAAGTTCTTAGAATGGACACTCAATTAGTTGTAATTCCTTAGGTGTTTGACAGAGTTAATATTTGACGTGCCTTAATCATTACCAATCTTAATGATTACCGACAAGGTGAGTTTTCATAGCCCCAACCTCTACTGTTTAATATTATCTTTTGGGTGAAACATTGCATTATCCAAACGTAGTGAATACAGTACAATTACTCATTACTTTATTGTCTAATCCCCGATTTAACAGCTAATGCAATTTGACAGATTTATCATGAACCGTTAATTCCTCGTAAGCGAGAATGTTATGGATAGATCTATCGGGATTTACGTCCCTGTTTGTCTTGGACTAGCATTAGTCAAGCAAACACAGTTTCATTTGAGTCAGATTACGGGTGTCTCGGGTTAGACACCTGCAAGGGCATTCACTCAATGTTGGTATATGTTAATGCTTCGGTGTCATGAGCTTAGACAAATATAATGCAAATTAAATGACATTGTATCTGTTATATCGTCATATGCGGGTGAAATCTTGTGATTCATAAACACTACATTTTCTGCTTAAACAAACCTATGAACTCACCAACTTTATGTTGACACTTTAGCAATGTTTCCTCAGGTATTAAGGACGAAGATGCTATATGAAGTCTCATGCATTGCAGTCATTTTCCCGTTATCTGAAGATCACTTGTACTATTTAAAAACGATGTCGTATTGTCAATCTTTTGCTTCCGCTGAATGTTTAAACAATTTATTATTTCCTAATTCAAGTGATCAATTTTCTTCAAACGTCTCATATAGAGGTCGTTCTGTATTGCTTAGAAGTATGATAATCATGAAGTCGCACGCCCTCTTTGCCATATCTATGATATTTTAGGGGTGTGACAGATTGGTATCAGAGCTCTGAGTTATAGAGAACTAGGTTGCATTAGGTAGCACTAGACTATAACTACTTATCTGCTTAACATGCTTATTATGCTTCTATTGTCTGTCATTGTTGGTTTCTCAATATGGGGTACATAGGAATCAACAATCAAAGGAGTACATATATATTAAAATGGGATACATGTGAAATAGACATATATGAGATACATATACTTAATATGGGTTACATGAGTATAAGAACCTATACATATACTTAATAGTTTGTACAATTTATTAAACATATACATATACTTAATATGGATTACATGTGTATTAAACAGGCTTAACTATTTTGAAATATATCTATATTCTTATTTCATATTTTCTTGTCTCAGCGACATGTCGAACTCGGATGAATTGAGACACACCGATAACACTACACTGGTACCTCCCAGACTCCCCGACATACTCCCCCAAGTGTATCACAGGAGACATCCCACTCTAGGATTACTTATTTTGCCGTCTCTATCATCATTTTCCCCAACTATCAGACATACCGCTCGTATATCTATTCCACCTATTGAGCCAAATCTTGCTGAACATGCCAAAATTTCTGCTATTAACCTTGATGATTATCAACTTGATCCTGTTACTCCACCACCCTTACCTTCATCCCCATTCACGATGGCTGCTTACCAGCAAATGACTGCTAGAACGGATCCCACCCAGAGAGAAGAAACTTTAACTGCCTACGGGACGGAGATTGGTCAGAATTTGGTGCTTGTACCTGAGACAGCCTTGACCGTATGCTCGACGCGCCTTAGAGGCCAGTTATATACCATTCTCGAGGACATGGACCGTTACCCAAATGCCTGTTTGGAGAGTTTTTTTTATGATTTTAGAAGCCTCATATGCTTTGGGATTTGAATGCCCCTAAAAAAGGGGGGGGGGGTTGAGGAACGTATCGGTGGAGACACTATCAAGAGTGACGAATTGATTACTCAACTTAGGTAAATGTGCGAGGATGCGAAGGATCGTGCTAGTAATGCTTAGGAGGAAGCACGACAGAAAAGGAAGGAGGCACTCAAGGAAGTGGTCCAGCAAATCTACGTAAACAACAACTTAAGATTTATCTTCTTTGTATAACCACAAAGCTATGGGTTGTCACGCTAGTGAACTCATAGTAGTTCCTGTACTCTTGGAAATAAACATCGTGTTTGCGAATATAACATAATTGAATCAAGAGACATGCCCATTAATAGTAACATGATAACCTTAAACATAATAACTTTCATGCATGTCATAACTTCATTTTCCTGTCCCTCCTTATAGAAAATGGCACCCGAAACAGACACCCAACTATCAACGGAAACCCACTATCAACTGTTCGACCAACCGAAACCATATGTATTCAACAGTGTTATTGACACTCAATCTCAACAGCTTGTTGCCACAAGAGTAGCTGAAGCACTCGCAGCTGTCGCTGTGACTCATGCTGCCAGCACTCAATAAGAGACCAACCTAGGATCCAACTCTTCCAGAACAAACCAAATGCAACTACAAGGAATTCCATGCAGTTATGCATGAAAGCTTTCGTGGTACTGAAGGTGCTGTGGGCTTAACCCGATGGTTTGAGAAACTAGAATCTCAATTTGGGATAAGCAACGTTGCAGAAGGTGACAGAGTCAAATTTGCTTCTAGCACACTGCTAGATAGTGCTTTAACTTGGTGGAACGTATACATTCATTCTGTTACTCTCGATACCGCTCATGCCACACCGGTGGTGCTATTCAGCTATGTTCATTCGGAAGTACTGCCCTAGGAATGAAATCAAGCAAATGGAAAATAAGTTGTGGAATTTAAAAGTGAAAGGCACAAACCTTACCGCCTACAATCAACGTTTCCAAGAACTCATCCTCTTATGCCCTGAAATGGTACCCAACGCCGACCGGTTGTTGGAACGTTACATTGAAGGTCTACCTTTGAACATCAAGGGTAACATAACCTTGTCGAAACCAGTAGATTTGCATGAAGCGATTGAAATGGCTCAAGGTTTGATGTACCAATTGGTCCAAGAGTTAGGAGAAAACTCGGGTGACAAGCGGAAATGGAACGGAAACCACTACAACCACAACCCCAACAACACCAACAACACTAGCAACCTCAACCCGAACAAACGCCCAGAGGCAGCAAGGGTGTTTACAGCCGGACAAGGTTCTTATGCTGGCAAGTTACCTCACTGCGGAAAGTATGGACGACATCACACTGATGCATACCCTCCTGCTTGTTACAACTGTAGAAAGGCAGGACATAAGGCCAAAGACTGCTGCGCTCCACCTCGTCCCATAAACCAAAGAGGACCAGGAAGCCAAGGAGGACAGGGAAGTGATGTTACTTGTTTCGGATGTGGCGAAAAAGGACATTACAAGAACAAGTGTCCGAACAATAGGAATCAAGGCGGTGGAAACCAAATTCGAGGCAACCCGTCGAATCCTCAGAACAATCAAAGGCAGAACCAAGGGAACCCTAAGGGAAATAACCAAGCATCAACCAGTACTCAAGGAGGACGCAGATCACCTGGCAGAGTATACTGCTAATGAGGCTGGAACTGCGGTGAAGATACAACTGGTGATTGGGAACGATCCCGATCAATAAAGATTTATCTTATGCTATTTGATACCGGAGCAGATTGAACTTGTGTCATATGCTTTCAGTAATTATATAAGACATCCCTCCTACAACCCTAGAGTACTAATTAGATAGTGGAGCTAGCCGACTGAAAGTTCACTAACCACAAACATCTATTTAAAAGGTGTACTCTTTAACTTCAATCACGTTCACAATCGAACTTACTCCCTATAGAATTAGGAAGTTTTGACATCATCGTCGGAATGGATTGGATGGCCGAACATCGTGCGGAAGTTGTGTGTTATGAGAAGTACATTCGTGTTCATAATGGAAATGAGATCTAATCATACGAAGGCGAAAGAATCGTGAGTTGAAAAAAGAATCGATGATTAGAAGTCCTCTGAACATCAAGACGCAAAGTACATCATCAATGGATGTCAAGTGTTCTTGATTCAAATGATGAAGGAGGAGAAAACTGAAATCCCAGAGAGGCGAATTGAAGATGTGCCTGTTGTCAGAGACTTTCTAGAAGTATTTCCAAAAATTTTCCAGATATACCCCCGAGACACGCCAAGTAAAATTTCATATCGAGCTTGATACCCGGAGCTGCACCTGTTGCACGTGCACCTTATCGTCTTGCGCCTGCAGAGATGAAAAAACTAGCCGAACAACTAAAAGAACTTTCTGACAAAGGTTTTATAAGACCAAGTTCCTCTCCGTGGGGAGCACCAATCTTATTTGTCAAAGAAGGATGGATCTTTCCGGATGTGTATCGATTATCGCGAGTTAAACAAACTTACAGTGAAAAATTGTTATCCCTTACCAAGGATCGATACGTTATTCCGATCATCTTGCAAGGATCCAGCATCTACTCCAAAAATCGACTTAAGGTCAGGTTATCAATCATTAAGGGTTAGAGAAGAAGATATCCCAACTGCTTTCAGAACACATACGACAACTATGAGTTCCAAGTTTGCCTTTTGGGTTGACCAATGCACCTGCGGTGTTCATGGACCTCATGAACCATGTGTGCAAACCATACTTGGACAAGTTTGTGATTGTGTTCATCGACGATATTCTCATATACTTCCGCAATGAGAAAGAACACGAGGAACACCTGAAAACTATTCTCGAGTTGTTAAAGAAAGAAGAACTTTATGCAATTCTTTAAGTGGTGAATTTTTGATCAAAACGATAAAATTCCTCGGTCACGTGATAGAAGCAGTGTATTCACGTAGACCCAGCTAAGATTAAAGCAGTTAAGAATTGGGCATTTCCAACCACTCCTTCGGAGATTTGCCAGTTCTTTGGTCTTGCAGGCTACTATAGGAGATTCATCGAAGGATTCTCTAAAATAGCTAAGCATATGATTGAGCTTACGCAAAAGAACCAGAAGTTCGATTGGGAGTGAAGACGAAGAAGCCCCTTTAGTTTTCCCTATTGAAAGCAAAACTAATGTGCGGTGCACACTATTTTACCACTACCGAAGGCAGTGAAGATTTTTGTGGTTACTGTTGATTCATCTATAAAAGGGTTACGTGCGGTACTAATGCAGAGAATGAAAGTTATTGCATACGCTTCTAGGCAACTGAAAATTCACGAGAAGAACTATACCCCTCATGATCTGGAGTTAGGAGCGGTATTTCGCCTGAAGATCTTGGAGACACTATTTATATGGCATGAAGTGTGTAGTGTTCACCGACCATAATAGTCTACAACATATCCTAGACCAAAAGGACCTCAATATGAGGCAACACCGATGGATAGAGCTCCTAAGTGATTACGATTGTGAAATTCATTACCACCCAAGGAAAGCAAATGTCGTAGCAGATGCTTTGAGTCGAAAGGAAGAATCAGAACCTTGCGGATAAGACCTTTAGTTAATGACCAGTGTCTGGACAATCACGTCATGAAATCCCTTAGGCACAGAAAGAGAAGCATTAAGTTGAAAACATTGAAGCAGAGGATTAATTAATCATGCAAAAGAAATAGAACCCGCACTGATAGAACACTATGTTTGGATAATAGGAGTTGGTTACCATGTTACAGTGACACGAGATCTTTAATTATGCACGAGTCACATAACTCAAAGTATTCTATTCATTCAGGAGCTGACAAGATGTACCATGACATGAAAATGTTATATTGGTGGCCAAACATTAAAGGCTACTCGCCACATATGTCACAAATTGCCTGACTTAATCCAAGGTCAAGGCCGAACAACAGTAGGCCCCTCTGGTTTATTGGTCCAACTCGATATACCAGAATGGAAGTGGGAGAAGATAACAATGGATTTCATCACCAAACTACCTAAAATGGCAGCAGGATACGATTCGATTTGGGTCATTGTTGATCGTCTTACCAAGTCTGCGCACTTTTTGCCAATGAGAGAGACGGATTCGACAGAAAAATTGACGAGGCTGTACATGAAGGAGATAGTAGCAAGACATGGTATACCGGTGTCAATCATCCCGATCGTATAGCCTTTGCACTTCGATGAGTTTTGGCCAAATTCCCCCTTTGCATAAAGCATTGGGTACGCAGTTGAACCTAAGTACTGCTTATCATCCTCAGACAGATGGTCAGAGTGAGAGGACCATTCAAACATTAGAGGACATGCTAGACTTTCGTGATTAGACTTCGGAATGGTGGGATAGGCAATTTACCCTGAGTAGAATTTTCGTACAAAACTAGTATCACACGAGCATAAGCTGCACCGTTCGACAGCACTTTACGATAGAAGTGTCGTTCTCCTGTTTTGTTGGGCTGAATTGAGAAGCTCAACTTACCGACGAAGATTATTCACGAGACTACGGAAAGATTTTCAAGAATTTAGGATCAGCCATGTAACTTACGCGACCGACAAAAGAATCTATGCTGGACAAAGGCGTAGGCCCCTTGAAATTGAAATTGGAGATAAGGTCCTGCTCAAGGTCGCGCCCTGGAAGGGCGTAATGCGATTTGGGAAACATGGAAAGTTGAACCCTCGTTATATTGGACCCTTTTCGAAATCATTATAAAGGATGGTCCCAGTACTTCCCGTTTGGGAATTACCTCAAGAACTTAGTCGAGTACATAATGTGTTCTACGTCTGCAACTTAAAGAAATGTTTGTCCGATGACACACTCGTTATTCCTCTGGAGGAAATCCAACTCGATGACAAACTCAACTTCGTTGAAGAACCCGTAGAGATAATGGACCGTGAGGTCAAGCAACTCAAACGAAGCCGTATACCCATCGTTAAAGTCTGTTGGAATGCACGTAGAGGCCCAGAGTACACTTGGGAACGCGAGGACCAATTCAGGGAGAAATACCCTCACCTATTAACTAATCCACGATCTACCACAACGTCTTGATTTCGGGACGAAATCGCATAACATGGGGCGGATGTAGCACCTCGGAAAAATTTAGGACTTCTTGTTGCTTTATGTATCGCAAGCAATTGCATATTTACCGTTACGTTTCCAATTAAAAAAATAATAATTTACTTTTCAAGCGACATACAACATTTTGCACTATTTAAGAGATATAATAACGCGTGTAAATCGTCGTTTTGTTTACGGATCAAAAAAGGGCACTTTAGAAAACGCGTAACAATAAAAAAATCGTATTTTATTTTTACGCCGCGCGAAACAAAGTCACACGATTATATTATTTTGTAAACCCGTCTATACCTCAATAAATAAAACCATGAATGGGCTAATATTTAAATATTACCAAGTAAACAATATACGTCGATGTTTTCATTTCCACATAACGCCTTAATATGCCAAATACTTATCAAAGGCAATCAGTAGAAAATTCAATAAGCAAAACAGACACTATCATTTCATCCTAGAACATCCCATGTCCAACCTGACATTCAAATGCTACGTCTTGTTTCAATTTCATTTCATAACCCATTCAAACAATAGTACCTATTCTCTAATAGACATTAGAAAAGAACAATGATAACAAATAGTAACATACAATCACAATTAAGTAAATAATTTCATCACACGCAAAGGCTTCAGGAACCGAGTGAATATTTCAAGTATAAATAGGGCCATGCATACACACTCTTAACATAACTAAATTTTAAAAGTAAGGAGTAAACAATAAGGCTCGGGTCTAGGATTCGCAAGTCTAGAGACGTCGGGTTTCGAGAGAAGTAGTGATCAAGAGTGAATCGAGCCCTCAGCACCATCATTTTTCTCGTCGTCTAGCAAACGTGTGAACCCTTGTAAGTCATTCTCGTAGTTTAACATTTATCTGTCATTCACCATGTGGTTTAATGAGACCTCGGTGTCGCATGACCTATACACGACATAAAACCCACACGGGGTTAATATGTGCGTACGCATGCAAGGGCTGGGGCGTGACATGCATGAAATAGCAACATGTAGTAGACCTTGTGAATGCCATATCATACATAATCATAAATAACGAAACTAGGAAAATTTCATTAACCTTTAAATGCGTATAAGACTTGCTACGATTGGCTCGCTAGGGATTAGCATGCACTAGACTTACACATAAAAAGTCGTAGAGTTCCTTATATGGTGACCATGACCTATAGCATGAACGATACCAAGTGACCCAAGAAGAATAACAGCGAGGCTTTTGCTCGCTGTTGGTGCGTCACCAGCTCCGTAAAAAGCGAACCTATCGTACTCGTTGGTTGTACTAAGACCCCGCTATACATGACAGTTAGTTGCTACTCGAGACGCACCTTCAATACATGCCAACAGCCACCACAGGCCACTGCCTTGTCGTGACTGTTGCGCTACAAAGAGGAAGGACCATAGCAGCCACTATTGCGTCTGTCCAAATGCATAAAAATCACCCTTGTGTCTCGAGATTTAGCCTTCGCGTTACTAGCTATGCAGGTTGTAATCATGCGAAATAGATAGGAAACTAGTATATATACGTTGTGAATATTGTGGTGGAAGATAAGGAAACGAAAACAGTGAGTATAACAACTCACTGTTGTAGCGTCAGTTGGGCAGCAAAAGGGAAAAAGTAAAAAGAAGTAAAACATGTACTTTATATATATACATATGATAGTTCATGTGGTGAAAAAGAAAACATCACAACAGTGGTATTAACCCACTGTTGGGACACACGACAGAAAAACAGAAATGGAAGAATGGTAGGCCATGAGGGTTGTTAGTATTGTATAAGAATAATGCAAGGTACCTCCTACCACTCGCATATATTTTGCCATCAAACAAATTAGACGAAAAGGAGTGTTAACATGCGTGTATCGAGTCCTCTGGTCATTTTATGTCAAGGGTTCAAGCGAGCTAGTGAGCTTGTTAGTAAGGAAAAGTAGAAAATGAATAAGTTACGATTTTTTATTAAACTAGAAATAATAACGACACGTTTAAGTCATAACCGTATAAACAAAGATAACACTGCCTTTATATAAAACCCTTGACACTATAATATTTAGACGCTTATTCGGGTTAAAAACATAAAATATACGAAAAGCGTAGAAATCGAACAAACCGTGAAATATATATATATAAAACTGATGATTTTACAAATTAATTGACGACTACGGTGTAAATAAATAAACATGATAAGAAAATATATAAACTTAGTAATTTACAAATAATGTCTATACTTTCCGAGATTAAGTACCTAAATCGGTAAATGTAAGTTACGGCGCATAATACTATCAGTCCCTGTGCAATATTCTTATAGTTGTAAAGTCATGCATCATCCTTAGAGCCAACGGTTTAAATGACCTTTTAAAAACATAAAAACGTTACCTCATAAACGACAAATGACTCATTTATTTCATACATTAAGTTTTAGAATGAACACTCAGATTTGTTATAATAATTACTTAGGTGATTGACCGAGTCACTATTTGACGTGCCTTAATCCATTATCAATTCCAGACGATTAACTTTAACTGACAAGGTGAGTTTTCATAGCCCCTACTCTACTGTTTTAAATCATCTTTTGGGGTGAGAACATTGCTTATTTCAAATGTGTGAATACAAGTACAATTACTCATTACTGATTGGTCTAAGTCCCGATTTAACCCAAGTTGCTATTTGCCCGATTTATCATGAACCGTTAATTCCTCGTAAGCGCGAATGTTATGGATAGATCTATCGGGATTGACATCCCTGTTTGTCGTGGATTGACATTAGTCAAGCAAACACAGTTTCATTTGAGTCAGATTACGGGTGTCCCGGGTTAGACACCTGCAAGGGCATTCACTCATTGTTGGTATATGTTAACGCTTCGGTGTCATGAGCTTAGACAATAGTAATGCAAATTATATGACTTTGTATCTGTTATATTGTCATATGCGGGTGAAATCTTGTGATTCATAAACACTACATTTTATGCTTAAACAAACCTATGAACTCACCAACTTTATGTTGACACTTTAGCAATGTTTCCTCAGGTATTAAGGACGAAGATGCTATGTGAAGTCTCATGCATTGCAATTATTTTCCCGTTATCTGAAGATCACTTGTACTATTTAAAAACGATGTCGTATTGTCAATCTTTTGCTTCCGCTGAATGTTTAAACAATTTATTATGTCCTAATTCAAGTTATCAATTTTCTTCAAACGTCTCATATAGAGGTCGTTCTGTATTGCTTAGAAGTATGATAATCAAGAAGTCGCACGCCCTCGGTTGCCATTATACTCTGATATTTTGGGGGTGTGACAATTTTCCTTTTGTTTCATTCTTGTTTCATTGTTTTGTATCATCAAATCAATATAATTCCCAACAATCTTCCCCTATTTGATGATTAAAAAACCAACATCTTGATCTTCCATGAATGAAACAATCTTCCCCTTAAATCAAAATCTTCATGCCACCATATTTAATAAGTTGTAATCATATCTCTGTAATCTTCTTCCCCTTTTTGTAATAATCCAATAGGGGTCTTATAAAGATATGCAACTTGGATCTTTACAACTTTAAACCATATATCACACTACCAATCCAACTTTCCAATGACTTAAATTACCCACCATTACGCACAATAAGAAAAATGAATTTAAGCAGTAGAAACTTAAACTAGCAGTAGTAATAATGACTTGGCAGTAGTATCGAAAACCTTCCCCTCAAGTGTTGCATGAACATATTCTGATGGTTAAACACTTTGTTAATCAAGCTTCCTTGAAACCAATATGTTAACCATCTCTTGAATCTTTAAATTCTGTAGGTTGTTTGTAATGATTACTGATGGAGAAAACTTAGTATAACAAACTTGATGTAGAAGTAGAATAACCTCAACTTGTGTCTTATGTCTTATACTATTCACGTGACTCCAAACTCATACTGCTAATTATGAGTAGACCTCAATCTCTTAACAAAATCCTCATCTTCAATGAGACACTGAGCACTACAACGTAACTCCTTTAAGCGATAGCAAATGTACACAATGAGCACCATAAGAGAAATCACACATTGCTAGATTTTGAAAGTCTTCATCAACACCGTATAAGCACAACCAAGTTATCTTTAAAGTCATCACTAACACTGACTTTTAAGATATGATAAGAACACGCACCTGTGAAACTTTACTTCAACTTCAAATAAGTGATAAATAATCATCTCCGTAATCAATTATTTCAAATAATCCCAAAAATAATAGCCATATAACATTTAAGAACAAACTATGTGTTATCCTTTTCTGTCTGAGATCTCCTCATCCAACAGAGATCTAATCCGTGTGTTATCCGATATCAAATAAAGCTAGCAGCATAAATCATTTAAACCCAAGCAGTTTTAACAACTGCTTTTAACACTAGCAGTATCAATATCCCGAACAGTATTAAATGTATAAGCAGTAGTAACATATATTGTTCATAACCCTAGCTGTATCAACCAACAATAGTAATCCAATGAACAGTACTAAATAACTTACAACACAAACATCCATTGGCAGTATTAATGAATAACCTGGCAGTAGTAAATACCAACTTTGATTCCAAGCAGTTGTAATCTTAACATGTAGTCGAATCAAGCAGCATAAACATCTTCCATGGCAATATTAGCAGGTAATGAACTTCAAACATAGCCATTAGATGTAACCAAGTATTATCCAGATCCTTAACATAACACTATAATGCACGTCAATCCTTAGAAAGATTTACTAGATTACGTGCTTCCCAAAACTGAATCATGTTCTACACCTGAATGACGAACCAAAAACAAACCCTAAATTCTTAAAGTTAACTTCTTGTAGCTATAGGATTCGTCAACCATGCTAAGATAATACAAGATGTTTAATAAACCTAGATTAGGGTTTTATTAAAACTCCAATCTGCTATCATCATGAAATCATATACTTCGACCATCTTTTCAGCTTATACCGAATTAGGATTTAGTGAAACCCAAATATTATCGATTTAATCTTGTAGTTTCTAAGTAATCGAATCAAAGCAATACAATCTTGGTCTTGAATACACGAACATACAACTTCCTGTTTTTGTCGAATTAGGGTTTACCAAAAACCCTAACTTCACCGAATTTGATTCTATACCAAAAAACAAAAAACTAACCAGAAAACCTTGTTGATCCCAGATATCACAAGCCATTAGGCTCTTATACCACCTGATAGAACCTATACAACCTGATAAGAATTAATGTCGTTTAAGCTCTAGTTTTGTTAGAACATATATAGGATTAATAATAACAAAGGCGGAATATTCAAACAAAGAATCATTGTTATTAACACAAGGTTTCACATTTATACGTTCCTACCAACCCCAAATACTATATGATCAGTATAGATCGGTTACTCTAACTAGTAACAGGGATCAGAGATCCTTGGGGTTAAACCATACACAATAGACGTCTACATCTTTTACACTTTGGTGTACACACACATTGACACACCTAAAACAATGTCTATGGATCTCTTTATATAATAGAGTCCATAAG
>BQNB010147048.1:0-16492 GCA_026074375.1 Tanacetum coccineum
GATTCCCCCTTCTTATAAGCAAACTTATTGAATTCATCATAAAGCTTACAATCCCTTTCCTGTTTCGTCAATGAAGTTCCTTGCATTAGAAGTTGAATCCTTTCCCAAAGTTCCTTGGCAACTTTATGATTGCCTACCAATGCATAGAACTCAGGTGGTAGTCCTTGGAGAATGATATTTGTTGCCTTGATATCACAATCAGCTTGAAGTGCTTTTGTAGCAGATAACTCAGAATATTTCTTTGGCCTTGTAACTTCATTTTCCACAATTGAAGGCCAAATGAGTGGACCACTTTCAACCGATTCAAGGATCATTCGTCCATTTTGTCTATTCAGCATGTATAGTTCCATTCTACTTTTCCAAGAATCATACATATCCTTTTCCAGCATTGGTGGACGATTGTCAGCACCCGAGAGAATTGCTTTGTCGGCTAGAGTCGTCATTGATAAAATTAGTATGTTGAAAGATTATTTGGTTGATCGAACGGTGGTAGAAAGAAATTGTGTTTGATTAAGTTGTCTTTTAAGTATTTTAATTCATGAAACTACACGGGATTTTACAATTCTTGACAAAACCGGGAAAAATAAGTTAATGTTTCACGGGATTTTACAAGTCAACGAAATAAACCGTGTAATTTTGAAAAACTTGAGTTGTTTTGTTTCAATTAGTGAATTGTTCGATTTCTATTGAAGTAGGGTTGTTCGGTTTCCAATGAAATAAGGTTGTTCGGTTTCCACTGAAATAAGGTTGTTCGATTTCTACTAAAACAAGGTTGTTAGGTTTCCACTGAAATAAGCTTGTTCGGTTTCCACTTAAACAAGGTTGTTCAGTTTCCACTGAATCAAGGTTGTTCAGTTTTCACTGAAATAAGGTTGTTTGGTTTCCACTGAATCAAGGTTGTTCAGTTTCTACTAAAATAAGGTTGTTCGGTTTCCACTGAAACAAGGTTGTTCGGTTTCCACTGAAATAAGGTTTTTCGACTTGAGTTGTTCAACTCAGTTGTTTGACTTGAGTTGTTCAACTCAGTTGTTTAACTTGAGTTGTTCGACTCAGTTGTTCGACTTGAGTTGTTCGACTCAGTTGTTCGACTTGAGTTGTTCGACTTCAGTTGTTCGACTTCCACTACTACGAAACCCAAAAACTTAAAAACATAAAAAGACACCTTTTTGATGATTGTTTTGCAAAAATACTTGTACAACTAGTGTTACTAACCCTATAGGAACAAGAAAAATAGAAACTTTAAGGTTTTTAAGCCGTAAAATTTTAAAATCAATATTTTGTTCTTTATAAAGGTTTTGAACACAAAAGATGACCAAAAGTGATACTTTTCTAGATTCAAAGCTTGTACACCTATATCTTAAAGATACTAGATCAGATTTACCAAGGTAAATAATCCATTAGTGTACACAATAGCTTTAGAATAAAAAAAGGAAAAAATAAAGGACGATTTGTGTAAAAACAAACGAATCAAAAAGAAAACTTAAACACAAAAACTAAACACACCACTCCATGGCTCTTGATACCAATTGAAGAATACAAGTAATCTTTGATATGAGATGGGAAGGAACTTAGTAAGAGAGAGTGGAAGGAAGGATGTATTCTAGAGAGAAAAAGTAAGAAACATGTAATTCATAAGTGAAATGAGAATACAAAACCAATCAACACCCTCTCCAAAGCATGGATAGGGTATTTATACCTGAGATGTGGCCGGCCATAGACCTAGATAGGCTTTCCATGGGCCTTGGGCCATATTAGATTACTTTACTTGACATATGATTAACTACGGGCTAAGACTAATACATATTGGAAGTGACCGATACTTTTCTTGTTTCTAACAAACTCCATATATTTTCATAGTCTTTTCCATTATCTTGTTGCAAAAATGAGTTCCTCGGTCGCTTATTAGAGCTTTAGGCATTCCAAAACGGCAGAGTAGTTTCTTCAGAATAGTAATAACAACTCTGGCATTGTTTGTTGGCAGAGCTTGTACTTCGGTCCACTTAGATACATAGTCGACCGTGACTAAGATATACTTGAATTTGTATGATTTTGGAAAGGGTCCCATAAAATCGATACCCCATATGTCAAATATTTTGCACACTTGAATGTTGTTTAAGGGCATCTCATCACGTTTGAAATATTTCCTATCTTTTGACATGCTTCACATAGGCGGACTTGAGTATGAGCTTCTTTGATTATGGTTGGCCAGTAAAAAACTGAGTCTAAGACTTTTTTAGCAGTTGTGTTCGGTCCATAATGTCCACCAGTCGGTCCGTGGTGACATTGATCTATAATGGTTCGGGTTTCTGGTCCAGATACACAGCGTTTGATCATACCGTTAGAACATACTTTGAAGAGGTAGGGTTCCTCCCAGAAGTAGTGTTTGATGTCAGAGAAAAATTTGTTCTTTTGTTGATACGTCATTCCTTTAGGTATGATATCACTTACTAAATAGTTTGCAAAGTCTGCAAACCATGGGTCGTCTTTAGTGTTTATCTCCATAAGAGTTTCTCTAGGAAAGTTATCATCGACTTCACTGTCATCACTTGTTTCTTCTTTTTCGATTATGGATAAGTGGTCGGCTGCAACATTTTTTGTACCTTTTTTATCCTTAATTTCTATGTCAAATTCTTGTAAGAGCAGTATCCAACGAATAAGGCGTGGTTTAGCATCTTGTTTCTTGAAGAAGTGCCTTAGAGTTGAATGATCAGTGTGCACGATTGTTTTTGATAAAACTAGATAGGATCAAAATTTATCAAAAGAAAAGACTACAGCCATAAGTTCTTTTTCAGTGATTGTATAATTCTGCTGAGCTTCGTTAAGAGTTTTACTTGCAAAGTATATCGGGTGAAAATTTCTACCTTCTTTTTGACCCAAAATTGCTCCGACTGCGAAATTGCTTGCATCACACATAAGTTCGAATGGGAGACTCTAGTTTGGGCTTATGATCACAAGAGCACATGTGAGCTTTTATTTTAATAATTCGAATGCGTTGTGACATTCTTCATTGAATTTTAACGGAGTATATTTTTCAAGCAACTTGGTAAGAGGACAGGCAATTTTTGAGAAGTCTTTAATAAATCTTCGGTAGAAACCGGTATGTCCTAGAAAGCTTCTAATACCTTTGATATTAGTGGGCGGTGGAAGTTTGGAGATTACGTCGATCTTTGCTTTGTCGATTTTGAGACCTGCTTCAGATACTTTGTGTACAAGCATAATTCCTTCTTTAACCATAAAGTGACATTTTTCCCAGTTAAGTACAAGATGTGCATCTTCGCACCGCTGAAGCGATTTATCGAGATTGTTTAGGCAATGATTAAAAGAGCTTCCAAAGACGGAGAAATCGTCCATGAATACTTCAATGGATTCTTCGATCATGTCATGAAATATAACCAGCATGCACCTTTGGAAAGTAGCTGGAGCATTACATAAAACGAAAGGCATTCTTCTATAAGCATATGTACCAAAAGGACATGTGAACGTTGTTTTTTCTTGGTCCATAGGATCGATTGGTATCTGAAAATATCCAGAAAAACCATTGAGGAAACAGAAGTATTTATTTCCTGCGAGTCTTTCTAACATTTGATCCATAAACTGTAAGGGAAAATGATCTTTTGCAGTTGCTTCATTGAGTTTTCGATAATCGATACATACTCGCCAACTTGTTACAGTTCTTGTTGGGACAAATTCATTTCTTTCGTTAGTAACAACTGTAATACCATCTTTCTTCTGTACACAATGGATGGGGCTTACCCAAGGGCTATCAGTGAATGGATAAATGATACATGTATCAAGTAGTTTAACTATTTCTTTTTTAACAACTTCTTGCATGTTTGGGTTTAATCTTCTTTGTTTTTTAACAACTGGTTTTTTATCTTCCAGGAGTTGAATTTTATGTTTATAAAAAGATGGACAGATTCCAGGAATGTTTGTGGTTTTCCAAGCAAAGGCTTGCTTATGCTTTTTAAGAACAGATACAAGTTTATTTTTGTCTTCTTCAGAAAGCTGAGATGACATGATAACAGGAAGAAAAGAGGGTTCTTCCAAAAATACATATTCAAGGTTATCAGGAAGAGGTTTGAGTTCAAGATCTGTATAAGGTTCTTCAAGAGATGTTTTGATCTTGTAATCGGTGTTAAAGGTAATTTTTTTGAATGGTGGTTCTTCGGTATCGAATTCAGATTTAGAATTTTCATTGGCAGTCATTGCCATGAATTCATCGAATTCAACAAAGAGTTTTTCTTCGAGGATGGTTCCTTATATAGAATGGAGGATTTCACTTCCTTCGTCGAGAAGAGCATCGAAATCTTCTTTTAAGATTTCATCGATGACGTCAATACTGAAACATGTGTCATCGTTTGAGTAGGAATGTTTCATAGCAAAATCGATATTAAAGATCATTCGTTCAGTCTCAACTCCAAGATTGAGTTGCTTCTGTTTGACTCGAATTACTGCATCGGCAGAGTGAAGAAAAGGTCTTCCCAAGATAAGGGGAACTTTACTGTCTTCTTCCATTTCTAGGATAACGAAATCAGTAGGGAAGGTGAATTTACCAACTTCAACGAGCATATTTTCAGTTATTCCAACAGGGTATTGGAATGATCGGTCGGCTAATCTTACGCTCATTTTAGTAGGGTTGAGAGTTTCGAGAGATAATTTTGCATATAAGGAATACGGCATGAGATTAATGATAGCACAAAGATTGACTAAAGCATTGCATGAGAAAGCTTTGTTGAAATTACATGGGATTAGGAAACTTCCGGGGTCTCCAAGTTTTGGTGGAACTTTGTTTTGAAGAATGGCGGAACTTTCATCGCTCAGAAAAGCGGTAGAAATTTGTTCGATTTTATGTTTGTTGTTCATGAGTTCCTTGAGAAATTCTCTATAGTTGGACATTTCAGCTAAAACATCGACAAAAGGGACATTGATTAGGATGACACAGATCATGTCGAGGAATTTTCCATATTGAGCTTCCATTTTTTCTTTTCTGAGGTGTTGAGGATATGAGACTTTTGGTTTATATGGTTTGGGTGTCCGTGTTTCTTTGACTGGTTTAGGATTTTTAGGTTTAGGTTGAGGTGTAGGTTCATCGTCTTCATCATCGCTATCGAAGTTGATAGGGGTTTCAGAATTGTTTTGTTAATCATTTGGTTTAATTGGTGGGTCATGGGTTTTACCACTTCATATAGATATGGCATTCACATGCTTATTTCGAGCTTGTGGTGGTTGGTAAGGTTTTGATGAACTACCTTTTGGGTTAGGTTGCGTATTATTAGGAAGAGATACAGAAGGTCGACCAGATTGCTTGTCGGCAAATCTGTCGAATTTAGCTTCGAGATTTTGAATTGACGCTTGATGATTTTTGGTTGTTGTTTCGAGTTTGTTTTTGAGATCCATAAAAGTGTCTTTGACAAAAGAGTTAGTTGAGTGTTGAGCTTTAATGAAATCGCTAAGTTTCTTTTGAAGATCTGGTTTATCATCAAAATGAGATTGATAATTGCCTCGGTTGTAATTGTTTCTTCCGCTTGAACGCCAATTATCGCGGTTAGAATCACGGTCACAGTAATCATTATAAAAACGAGTATGATGGAAACTTTGCATGAATTTGGCTTCTTCTTCACGTGATATGGATATGTCATCATCGTCAAGGTTTGGTTTTTTTGAGCGAGATTGAAAGTCTTAATACTGAGCATCTATTTTCATGGTCATGGCATCCATTCGGGCCATAATTTTGTCAGTGTCAGAATTACTTTTACCTTCAGCGGTGAAAACAACGGTTTTCTTAAGAGATGATTTGGTTTTTTGATTTTTAGCTTAGTCGATCTTGAGTAAGACTTTGTCTTCGAGAAGTTGATAAGCTTGATTTGGTGTTTTATAGAGGAAAATACCATCAACTGTGACATTTAGAACTTCTTGGGTTATTTCGTTGAGACCATGAAAAGATTTTTATGATGTTGCCTTTATATAGGTTGTGACCATGGCAATTTCTGAGCATTTCCTTCATACGAAGCCAAGCATCGGTTATAGATTCATTTTCATGTTAGGAAAAGGCACGGATTTCTTTGAGGAGTCGATCGAAAAGAGCTGGGGGAAAGAATGGGCTAATGGAAGCAGTTTGAAGTTTATTCTATGTTTCGATGGTTCCTTTGTTGAGTTCGTCCAGCCATGTTTTTGCTTCTCCAGTGAGTGATAGTGGAAACATCATTAGGCGGACAACTTCATTTTTGGTATCCCTGTATTTAAACATATCGCAGATTCTGAGGAATTCGTGAATGTGTTTGTGAGGGTCGGTTTTAGTTCTACCATCGAATTGGTTTCCTTTGATGAGAGTCAGATGGTTACCTTTAATGGCAAATTCATTTGCGGTTTTAGGAATGGTGATTGCGGAACCGGGAGTCGGAGTGACAACACGGTTGGTAGCCCACATGGGTTCATCATCCATGGGATTGAGATTTTCAAGGGTAACAAGAAAGTGATGGATGTAATTGATGCCTAGAATTGGCGGATAGACAACTCGGATTTTGAGGTGGATTGTTTCTTTGATCGAAGGGAACTCTTCTATTTCATCGACGAAGTCTTCGATTCAGAGTACGTTTAGGTTCAGGTAACGGTTCAAGAAGTTCAGTGTTGGAGGCACGTATATGCATCCAAATGAGAATTTGTCTAGGTCAGTTTGCCAGAAAACTGTACGCTATTTTTTTTAAAAGAGGGATTGTTAAAAATTATTTTAAAAGGCGGCGCCAAAAACTTTGATGTGTTTCAAAAGCTTTAAATTTATGATGACTAAAAATACCAATTTTATTATAGGGGAAACACACGGGTAAAAGTATAACCTACGTATGTAGTATAATCTTTAGGTAAGACCAGGTCGTCCACAGAGATTTGTGTAGTGTCGAATAATCAGTTGAAAAATAAACTTAAACAAATGTGAGAAATATGACTACTCGATTAATTTCATATAATTCATAAGCAATGGCAATAGTTACGATCTTAGACTTAGGACTTCAATTTACAAAAAGTATTTTCTCGTCAGAAAATATTTTCACAAATTAATTTGTTTAACTTACTACTTATGTTTAGTTAACTCGATCAGATGTGTCACTCAAATAATCCAGTTACTATTATGTCAAATCTCTTTTTGTTTATTAAATAACGTAAGTAGATTTCTCGTCACAGACGATAAAGATTGTAGAAAAACCTTTAAAACTATGTAGATCACAACGGGTCTTTCGACCTATACCGGTGTGAGTATACAATCAAAGTTGATAATCAAAGTTGACAGGATCAGACACGATAGGATTATAACAAACTCTTAAGATTAATAAGATCATAATTATACCAAATGCTTATTCATAATATTATTTTCACCAAGTAGTCATGAGTGATTTAGCCTCTCATGGCTATGAAGTTCATAACAAGATTAAATTGATAAACAAGAAACATACTATAACCGGGTAAGAGTATGGATCAAAACTTTCCCGTAACAAGTATGGAATCCAAGTACAACCTTTTATTCTTAGAACTATGATATCGTTCTTCATCGTTCTTCTTGATTTGATCTTAAATATTCAAAAAGGTATGGTGATTATGGTGTTGGAAAAGGTTGGGGAGGTTTAGGACATTATAAGGGAAAGGATAGTGTGTGAGATGAGAGAAGTGTGTAAGAATGAGATGATGAAATATGTTAGAATTTTGGCTCTATTTATAGGCTGATTTTTAGGTAGAAGTGCGACGCACTTGGTGTGTTAATGCAATAGTATTTAATGACTTCATTTATTTTGTGTAGACAGATGGGAAGTGCAACACATAATTTTGTAAGTGCGGCGTACTTAGGGTGTTAATGCACTATTTTAACCAGGCCTTTAATTCTTTTAATTTGGGGAGAAATGCGACACACATAGGGTATGTGTGGCGCACATTTGCATTTTTCAGCTTGAGACTATATCTTTTCTTGTATCTTGCTTTCCGAAGTGTATAAGTACTTGATCTTTGCTTTATTTGAGCTCGGGATGCCTTCAAGTAAACCTGCAAGTATTTCATGCTATTAAGTATCAAAAGTTCATGAGAAATGATAAAATATATATAAATAACGCCGTCAAAAACATGTATAATTTAGGCGTTATCAATAGCGAAGGCATTCACGTTGATCCTGCTAAGATTGAGTCAATCAAGGATTAGGCGTCAACCAAGACTCCAACTGAGATTCGTTAATTTCTAGGTCTTGCTGGTTATTACCAACGATTCATCAAAGTTTTTTTGAAGATTGCCAAGTCTATGACGAAGTTAACTCAAAAAGGCATGAAGTTTGATTGGGGAGAAAAGGAGGAAACCGCTTTCCAGATGCTAAAACACAAGTTGTGTAGTTCGTCGATTTTGGCTTTACTAGAGGGTAGTGAGAACTTTGTGATTTATTGCGATGCCTCGTACAAAGGATTAGGTGCCATTTTGATACAAAGGGAAAACTTCAAAGCCTGCGCATCCCGTCAACTTAAGATTCATGAGAAGAATTATACTACTCATGATTTAGAATTAGGAGTAGTAGTGTTTGCCCTAAAGATGTGGAGACACAATCTGTATGGAACAAAGTGCACCATGTTCACTGATCACAAGATCTTACAACATATTCTTGATCAGAAGGAGTTGAACATGAGACAACGTCGATGGTTAGAGCTGCTAAGTGATTACGACTGTGAGATACGTTACCATCCTGGAAAGGCAAACGTGGTGGCAGATGCATTGAGCCGAAAGGAAAGGATCAAGCCACTACGAGTTCGGGCCTTAGTGATGACTATTGAATTGAACCTTCCCGTGCAAATTTTGAACACTCAAGCAGAGGTGAGAAAGGAAGAGAATTAAGGATCAAAAGACTTGTGTGGAATGATTAAGAAACTCAAACCTCGTTCAGACAGAACGTTGTGTTTGAAGAATAGGAGTTGGGTACCTTGTCTTGGTGACTTAAGGACATTGATTATGCACGAGTCGCATAAATCAAAGTATTCCATCCACCCTGGATCGGACAAGATGTACCAAGATTTGAAGAGGCTGTACTAGTGGCCCAACATGAAAGCAGAGATTGCCAGCTACGTTAGTAAGTGTTTAACATGGGCCAAGGTTAAGGCCGAATATCAAAAACCGTCTGGTTTGCTGGTTCAACCAGAGATACCGCAGTGGAAGTGGGAGAATATTACGTTGGACTTTGTGACTAAGTTGCCAAAGACAGCAACCGGTAAAGACACGATTTGGGTAATCGTCGACCGTCTTACTAAGTCTGCATATTTCTTGCCAATGAAGGAAACAGATTCTATGGAAAAACTGACGAGACAGTACTTGAAGGAAGTCGTCTCGAGGCATAGAGTGCCAGTTTCAATCATCTCGGATCAAGACAATAGGTTTACGTCTTATTTTTGGCAATCACTTCAGAAAGCTTTAGGTACTCGATTGGATATGAGTACATCTTATCACCCACAGACTGATGGTCAAAGCGAGAAGATCATCCAAATGTTAGAGAATATGCTTCGTGCATGCATGATTGACTTCGAAAAAGGCTGTGATAGACACTTGCCTTTAGTAAAGTTTTCTTACAACAACAGCTACCATACTAGTATTAAGGCTGTGCCGTTTAAGGCGTTATATGGCCGTAAGTGCCGATCACCGATCTGCTGGTCAAAAGTTGGAGATTGTCAGCTCACTGGCCCAGAGATTGTTCATGAAACGACAAAGAAGATCATCTAAATTAAGAGCCGAATTCAAGCCGCTTGTGATCGTCAGAAGAGTTATGCTGATGTGAGACGAAAGCCCCTTGAGTTTCAAGTGGGAGATAAGGTCATGTTGAAAGTGTCGCCATGGAAAGGGGTGATACATTTCGGCAAACAGGGAAAGCTGAGCCCTCGTTATATTAGACCTTTCAAGATTCTCGCTAAGGTTTGAACCAATGCTTATCAACTCGAACTTCCAGAGCAACTCAGTAGAGTCCATAGCACTTTCCACATATCAAACTTGAAGAAGTGCTTATCCGATGAAACACAAGTAATTTCATTGGATGAGATCTACATCGATGATAAGCTTCACTTCATTGAAGAACCTGTCAAAATCATAGACCATGAGGTCAAGCGTCTAAAGCAAAGTCGTATCCCGATCATTAAGGTTCGTTGGAACTCGCGAAGAGGTCCCAAATTCACCTGGGAACGCGAGGACCAGTTCCAGAAGAAATACCCGCATTTATTTGCAAAATCCGTAATTACACCGAATGTCACGTCTTAAGCTTTGAGGACAAAGCTTTTCTAACGGGGAAAAGATGTCACACCCCGTAAAAATTTCTAAATGTCATCGTTGACTTTTTGTACTTTAGTTTGACTTTTATGATTTGCCGGTAATTATGTATGTTAAATACGGGGATGTTAACCCGTGTAATCTCGAATCATTACCGAAACTTTCCGGTGTTGCTAAAAAAAGTAGTCCTTTGACAGTCTGTCGCTGTATACATTGCGGATTGAATATTGAATGTTTTAGAATTTTCCGTAAAGCAACGTGCATTTTCCAGTATTTCGCATAACACTGAAATCGAATACGTATAAAAAATAACACTCCAGGGGAAATAAATATCTTAAAATTCCTAGGATTCCTTATAGCATGATCAAAGATACCAAAATATGCAAAGACCCCGACCTCCCTTTTCTATGTCACTTTTAGGCGTCCGCCCCCTCTTCACCCCAACACATCTCCTGAAAGAATATGCTAAAAGTTCCTAGATATTTGTCAATTCACCGAGATCCCCATTCTTGGGAGGAATTTTAAATTGTGTCCAATTTCATTCCGCTCATCCATCCTGCTCTCAAGAAATAACACACACATCAACACTCCCTCTCCACTCTTTTCATGTCCGCCCACCAAGAACACACAACACTACACAACACACACAGACCCACATTGTAAATGCTTTATATAATAGTATAGATTTAAGATTTTTATTCACAATGAGTTAAGATCTTGTTCTATGATGTGATGTTTTTTGTTTTTTCCGAAAATAGTGCTTTATATTTCTGGACAAACGCATCTTGTTATGAAGAGATGATAGATGATGATAATGGTATTGGTCAGGAGATAAGAGATGATAATGATGGCGTGTATTAAAGAGATCTAAGTAATTTCCGTCATAGAATTTATGTTTGTATATTTAATGGTGTTTTTCAGATTTCATTTAATGTGATGGTGGGTATTGAAGGTGGCGGGAGGTGGTGGTGGGACCCACATAAAAGCTATTAGCAGGTCATATTGACCATATCGATACAAACTAACTGGTTTCAAAGACTATATTGATAATAAAATAAGTTGGTTACCTAGATGTGTAAAATTAAGAAAGTATGTTGATAATATATAAACTTAACCCTATTTGAATATCATTTTATTTTTCCAACTTATTTTGGGAGCTTATTTGATTTCTAATAAAGGATTAAGCTAATTGGACTTAATAAATAAGCCCATATGAGCTTATATGCTTTCGTGGACCTCGACCCAACGCCCAAACCCAAACCGTGGCCTAAAGCCCACGGCTTGGCTTATTGGGTGGCTTATCTTAGCTTATTGGAGCTTATTGTAGATTATTGAATAAGCTATATACTTATTTATTTATTTGGTTGCTTATCGGACTTAATAAATAAGCTCGTACTTATTTGTTTGGCTTATTGGGCCACGGCCCAATAACAAGTCCAAAACCATGGCATATAGCCCACGGTATGGCTTATTGGATAAGCTTATTCTTAGCTTATTTGATAAGCTATGTACTTACTTACTTAATTGTTTGCTTATTTTGAACCCTATACGTTTTTGATATTTCGTTTAGGCTTATTGGGCCTAAAAGCCCAATAAGGATCCATAAGACTTTCGGCTTGTTTAATAAAGGCTTATTACTTATTTTAGACGTATAAATTAGCCTTATAAGAATCATGACTTAAATACTTGCAAAACTATATTTATTCTAAGCGTGTCGATTATATAGACTTAAAGTGATAATTCGATCGTGGAAACTAGTTTTTGGATATAACATAGAGATTTGGCATTTTTGTGAAATGGGAAATATATTTGAAAGTGTTTTGGATAAAAGTCTATGACTTTGAAAAACGGATATATACGAATGGGTCACGCCGAATTTTCGTAAAACTTTATACTTAGAAATATTTTATAAAAACTAATTTTTGTAAAACTCGAGAAAAGGACGAAAACATATTATTTATAAATAATAAATAATATATATACTTAGATTCGATAAATAAACTAAGATACATTTAAATACACGCAATTCCAAGTATTTTCTTTAATATCGACAAAAAGACGAAATAATAAATATTATTATTTTAATACCCGACTAAAAGACGAAAAATATAATTTTATAAAATTTTATAAATATAAAAATTTCTATTACTTACTACTTAAATTAAAAACGTGAAAAAAAATAATACTAAAGATATCTTAGTTATTATTTTGGGTTACCGGGTAAACTGCCGAAACTTATTATTTTTGTTATTTACCTATTCTACAATGTGTATTATGCTAATTATCGTGATACATTTTATTGAGTCAAAACCACTACAACTACCACACAACTAACTTTAATAAAACTTCTTTCATAATAATCGTACAACTACTTTCCAAACTCTTATACATCTACATAGGTTCACTTCGTACCAATTCTGAACCAAACCGTATATTATTAGGTCGAGACCTAACACAATTGTGCAACACCGCGTGATCATTCATTTCAGCTGCTTTACTTCACTATTTTCTGTGAGTTCATACCCCCACTTTTTCTACTGTTTTACTTACGTTTTATAATATTTGAGGTGAGAACATTGCTTGCTTTTCAAAACTAGACACAAGTACTTTACGCGAGATTTTCTCTGTTTACGTGTTGCCTAAGTTTTGCGTTTAGACCATTACTGCCCATTTGATCATAAACCGTTAATTTCTTGACCGACCATACTGGTTAAGTGAGCGCGAGTGTTATAAATAGATCTATTGGGACTAATTATTCCTATCCGGGTAAGTAGCGCTTACTTGTTTTGGAGGTGCCGAACTAACGGATTATAACATGTCGGATTTCGTTTAGGTTATCTTTGGTCGGATACATGTAGGGCAAGCTTTACTTTACTTGGCATGAATATATATGCTACATACTTATTGAGCCTTGGTTTTATGAGCTTAGTGCAACGTAAATACTTTAGTGTGAAATTGTATCTGTTATAATTGTCACATGCGTTTCAAATCTTGTGGTCCACTTTATTACAATTAAACTAAACCTATGAATTCACCAACTTTTGTTGACGTTTTAAGCAATGTTTTCAGGTGTTTAGCTTGGATATCTGTTCAAGGTGCTAGTTGAGGTCTTCCTTCTATGTGACAGCCATTTTCAAGACTTCTGATTTATCATGCTTGTTAAACTTTTATCAAACTTTATTTACGCTTCCGCAACTTTTTTTGAAACTTATTTTGGGATGATTGTAAGACTATTTATTTTATTAATGCAACAAGTATGATTTTCCAAAACGTACCCATTAGAGGTCGTTCTTTGTACCTTGTGATCGTGATATCCATATCAAGTCATGCCCCGGTTATCTATTTTGACGGGAGCCTATTTGGGGGTGTGACAGATTGGTATCTAAAGCCCAGGTTATAGAGAACCAGGTAGAATAACTAGGTCTGGTTTATAACCAGTACGCGATCCTTACGTGAATTATTTGTGCCCTTACGTATTACGTATATAATAATTATAATATTATTTTACGTAAGTGATAATTTCATATCGCTTTATATAATTTGCATAATGTATTTTACTTTGCATCATATTTCCCTGCATCTTGCATGGTTGATATAAAGAGATTTATATAAACTTTTGCTTGTGTAGGTTATGGCCATTTCTGTCATTTCGATTTCGTCGGACTCTTCAAAGGAGAGCGTGGGGACGTCCATTGCGCGGGTTATCTTATTTGGCACAATTCCTACTGTCATTTCGGCTATTGTACCTGTTATTAATCTGACTGTTGTTCATGATGACACACCATTGATCCCCACAGAGACACCTACTATTCCACCTGTTATTTCCACCTTACCACATACTTCCTTATTTTTGTACACGGATTCATCTGACAGTGATACTTCTAAGAGACCACCATCACATGACCCGTATGAGGTTACTGTTGCTCGGTGGAGGAGCAGAGTAGCAGCATGCTCATCACCACCATCACTGCCTACTCTACGTTGGATTTTACCCGCACCACCTGGATTACCTCGCCGACCAGCGATTCTCATTTTACCAGGCCAGCCGATTCCTGTTGGTCGACCTTACCGTACCCAGCCTAACGGGATGCGTAAGATGTTGATAGCAAGGAAGAGTGTTGGACCGTTACCTTCCCACCGACTTGCATTGAGGTATTCAGAGAGTCATTCTCTATCAAACCATTTCTCACCGGATGACTTTTCATTAGACACTTCATCAGGTTCATCATCAGGATATTCATCATATACTTCATTAGGTCGTTCTATACTGGATTATTCTTTTGATTCACCAGCTGCTAGCTTTGCGAGCCCATCTCGCAAGAGGCGTAGATCCCCTGCTATTTTAGTACCATTAGCTACACCCGTACCAGGAGCTTTGTCTCCCGTACGTGCTGATCTTTTACCGCCTCGTAAGAGGATTAGAGGTTCTGTTCCCACGACTGATCAGGATGATAGTAAAGAGGAGGGTTATGAGGCATATATTGAGCCCAACATTAAGTCTGATGTTCAGGCAGATATCGATGCTTGTATTGTGGCTGTTGACGCCGCAGCAGCTAGGGAGGCAGATGATAGAGTTGAGGTTGATACTAGGATTGATCGAGAGGACGAGGCCGAGGAGGAAGTCGAGTCTAGTCATAGAGGTACTATTGAGATAGGAGTTGATACTGTTGTTGAGCCAGTAGTGTCAGAGGTCACTCATGTGCCTACAAATGATGAGGGTTTTAGGGAGGTTGTTTAGATGGGATTGGATGAGATTTTATAGGAATTGCATGACCATTTGGAGGAGATCCCTGTGCGGAGGATTAGGGTTATTAAGAGTATTCAGAGAGACCAGGGGCATAGGATGTTAGCGGCTAGTCAGTAGAGTGTTGTTATGTCAAATAGGATTGGGGTGTTAGAGAGACACAACATGAGGCTTAGGGCCATGTTATGTATTGAGAGAGAGCAGATTGAAAGCCTACGACGTCACATGGCGTACACGCAGGCGGAGTTGAGGCAGATTCGTCGATTTCGCTACTATGACCGCATGGAGTTTAGGAGGCTAAAGACCTATGCCAGGAGACGTTCGGGTTATCGCCCTTAGACTAGTCCCGTTAGGATTTATGTATCTATCAATAGCATAGTGGCTAGTGCCTAGCAGTTGTATCGTTAGAAACTCGTACTATCCTTTTGGAAGCGATGCGATCGACTATTTTATATGATATGAAATTCTAATTTTCTATATTCTTATTCTCTTAGCTTTTTACGTATTGCATTCTAATTACTTAAACTCGTTTTGGCATGATGTGAATTTGTTCTAATTCTATGTCTCCGTGATATATAATCTAACTGATTCTATATGTGAGAATTTTGGCTTTATTTATAGGCTGATTTTCGGGTAGAAGTGCGGCGTACAAAATAATTTATGCGGCACACTTGGTGTGTTAATGCAATGGTATTTAATGACTTCATTTATGTGACACCCCGAGAATTTCCGTTCAATAAATTAGCCGTTTCCGTTTAGTAACTTGAATTTTGGAGGTTTCGTTTAATATTTACGTGTAACCGAGAAGTATTCCCGCTCTTATCTGAGAATCGTCTCCGGGAGCGAACCGGGATGCCTAACGTTGTAGTATTTTGGCAATAACAACGTTTTTACATTTTATGGCAATATATAAAATTTCATAATTTTCGATGTACCGTTATTCGTTTCGTTACTTGCGTAAATCATGGTTTACCTATAACATGATCTTTTGCATGCAAGACTTGGAAATTAAATCAAAATAAAATTAATAAAATTCACTTTAGTCCCTTCCCCATGCATGCATATTTCCAAACCAACATCACATGCACCCTTGGTGAACAAGTATGAATTCAAATCAAATAAAAACAAACCTTAATCACATTTTTTGTGCCAACTTGAATTTGATTGAAGGATCAAATTGGTCCCCCTTCCCCTCCTTGTCTCTTGTCCACAGCACGCACACACACTTTTAGTGTGTGAAGTAAACTTGTGTTATATAAATTTTGTTGCTTCCATTATTTCATTCATAACACACACACTTGTATTTTTAGCTTTCTTTTTCTCTTTTGCTCTCCCTCTTCTCTTAAAACCCACGGCCAAACCACCCTTTATAGGGTTCCCATTTTATTTGATTCTTTTCAAGATCCAAGGTTTCTAAGGTAGATCCAAGTATTGGTTGGTTGATTTTCAAGGGTTTCTCAAGATTATAAAATTAGGGTT
>BQNB010147049.1:4567-16492 GCA_026074375.1 Tanacetum coccineum
ATGGGCTTACACGTTGGGTTTAATTACCCGGCCCAATACCGAATGTCATACGATTAACTATTAACTACGAGCTATAATAAACGGTAAAATACACGGGGTGACCGAGTCTTTTTCTAATATCTAACAATCTCCCCCTAAAAGAGGTCACCCCAGAAAATACTAACTTAAGCTTAGCAATCTTTTGATTGATCTTGTGTTCGGCTTGTAGTCTTTGATTCTTCATGCGATATCTTGTACTTTGATGTAGTGATCTTTGTCTTGTGGCTTGTGTTTATACTTGATATGTGATCTTGAGCTTTCTTGAGATTATCAGCTTAATCTAATCTCTGATCATCATCTTGTGATCTTTTGTCGTCTTGTGGTCTTGTGTCTTACGGACTGACATGCTCATACTGGTTGCAATCTTGAAAGCTTGATATTATGTACGTATTACTTCTTTATTACATCATAACTTCATTACTTTGACATGCTGAGGAAGAAGTTGATATCAGAGTTTGCGAAAGCATTGAAACCTTTACTTGAGCTTTCAGGATTTCTACATAAATGTTGGTCGAGTATGAGCATGCAGTTATGAACTTGACTTTGCTGGAACAGGGTATCTCCATCTCCATCTCCATCATTATATGAACCTGTAATAAAACAGTTAGCAATAAAGGGTTATGAAATTGACTCTACTAGAACGAGGTATCTCCACCTCCATCTTTACTTTAACCTGTAATAAAACAGTTAGCAATAAAGCTTGTGGACGAATATGGCTTTGTCATTCGCCCGAGTTTGGTTGGATTAACCTCCGAATCCGTGAGGACCAACCTGTGATCAGGTAGATTCAACTTAAGAAGAATCTTCTTGATAGGATTTCCAGTATAAGTGTCGGATCTTCTAATGTGTAAACATCAGAATCACCTTACTTGCCTGTTCTCTTTATCGGAACGTCTCAAAGAAGACAACACGATAAGAGTGAATCAGTTAGTTACTATCTTACCCATTGAAGAAGAAAATTGATTTGAAAATCAATCGACGTGGCACTTGAGAAAGTGTTTTTGTAACACATCGAGAGTTTTAGACTTTTATCAAAATTCATCAACTGTTAAATCATAATCTGGTCCAAGTCAATATCCAGTGTCACAAGTTTAACCCATTAAGGATCTCACAAGTCACCTACCATGAGCTTGTTTGATGTTGGCTCAAGTAGGATTTCTATCTTCATTGTGAATACTTAAGTATCACTCGGATATTCTGGAAATATCACTAGGATAATACGTAGGACTCTAATGATAATCCTTGTTTTAACATTATGTGAAAGACAAGTAAACATGGAATAGTGTCCTAATGAGATTGATTGATGATCTGTTGGCTCTAGACTCAATTGTACATTTTGGTTTTAGTGATTGGAGGCTGGAGCAGACTGCCACCTTTTCAATATCGACTAACTTGGAGTGAGAAAGTCAATAGATAACGTGTTTAGTCTCCGTGAGAAATTAAACAGAAATCTTTTGAGAGATTCTGAGTGGCTAGGGAGGGTTGTGCATTGCATCACTGGGTCCATGATGGCTTTCTTCAATGTGAGCAATCATCATTGTGATTCTGACAGCAAATGTATTGACCCGGTTTTTGCCTAAGTGTATGGAGGGCTTCTTTCTTTTCACCATTTATCCTTACAATTCTTTTTCATTCTTCAACCCCTTCAGTGCTTACCGAGACTTCATTTTCCAATACTAGCTCCATCTCAGTCGGCACTAATCCCTTATTCTCACTTTTACTCCTTTTTAAGTCATACCTAAGGACTTCTACACTAACTAGTGGATTGTCCCTGGGTAGACCCATCTGGTTTTGGATGGATCATGGGAACTAATACCTAACCTTACTAACCTTATAACTCCGATAAAAGTAAATACATGGTCGATCTTTTTGGTACAGTTCACCTTGCCATAAAACCAATTGAAAAACTCAATCAGGTACTTGTGATATAAATATCAAAGCTTTTTGTACCTCGATTGTTTTGACTTTTCATAAACGCCCCCCCTTAAAATGTGCATCGATATAAGAAAATGTTTAGCACAAGGAGGATGGAGTATACACATGAGTCCTTAATATCACATTTTTATCAGTTTTCATATTTCAATCATATTTTCTCCCCTTATCAAAAATTTTAAACCCTTTGATATTTTGAATATCAATAGATTCAAATATGTTAGAAAAAAATTTGGGAGAAAAATGTGCCGATTATTCACAAGCCGAATAGGGAACATATTAATGCTCCCCCTCAATTTATGAGAGTACGCGTGAGTGTCAAGTATAATAATTTTGAAAGAGTTTGAGTTTAACGAAAAACTCATGAAAAATTTATACAATGACACTGAACACTTAAAGATACACTACATACTTATAATAATGTACAAGATATATTATACAAAATAAGATGATATTGACCTGAGTATCAGAATGATGAAATCATTCAGTTCCCTGGATAAGTCTGTAGTCATCATCTCTTAGTCTTCCACCAACAAAGCTTTCGAGACTCCTGAATATTCTCCTAATCTTGAGTCTTCTCTCGATTACCTCCATGAACTCTTTACTCATCCTTCTATCGTCCTCAGACCAGATTCTTGTCTCCATGCCTGGATTATACATGAACAGCTTGAAGTCCTTAACCATGTGAACTTGTGTACCTATTCAATGTGCCATCACTGAACTTGTGCACCTCAGTCTCCCTCGTCATCTTCTTTTGATCATTCCTATCTCTATAGATTACGGCCCGTGGCTTGGAAACTATGGTGTAATCTTCTTTGAAAAGAAAATCAGATGCATCCTAGTTCGGTTCAGTAAGGTTGAGCTTCGTCTGATAGCTCTTAATTCTGAGTTGCAAGTCTTCCACCCGTTTTCTGATAACAATGTTCCTAATCCACATGTTGACTGCGTTGAATAGGTGAACTTTATCGGATCCAGACAGATGGTTGAGCTTGCCTTGAAGATGAAGCAGATACATGTCTTCAAAATCATTAGGATGCAGATTCTTGAAATTGGATTATGAGATCTTGTATTCTTTGTAGCCAGCTCTACGTAGAACAATCTCTTTCAAGTAGGTGTAGCCGTATCTGGATATTGTCTTGAGATTGACTACACTGAGAATCCGCATGTGGGATATGACTGTACTGCGATCAGAGGGGGCACTGTGTCTTGTGATGTAGAATTCTTTGCGCTTAAACCACTAGTGGGAGATACCATAAGCAGCACTAATATCATAATCATGTTCACACTCAATCTATAGTGACAATAATAGTTCTTCAAGCCCAAAGTCTAGATATTGAGCCGCTTTCAGCTTGGATATGGATAAAGCCGACCTTCTTCCTTTGTCACATGACACTAGATACTCCAGATCCTTATTGAAGAAGTATTGTGTTTGAATTGTTACCTAACCTGGTGGACCTCCAAGAGGTAATGGTTTGCTCACGTCAGGCACAACTCGATGACCTTCAGGATTAACCAAATCAACTTGATCGGTAAGCAGCAAGTGACACTCTTCCATCTGAAACTGAAGAGAAATGCTCTTGTACATCTTAATTCCCATAAATGCTAGTCCTAATGGTCTCCTACTAGTTTATTAACCAATGGTTAATAACCATTTTTGTTCCTTGATCCCTTCTAGCCGCGGCAAAACAAGAACCCACACACAAATCTTTGTGATTTCAAGGAATCAAACTAAATCTTGTACAACATTGCCTAATTAAAACATTGTACTTAGTGTTAACATAAAACCAGGTGGCAACAAATTAGAAATCCCTAGAATCCACTTAACTATCGCTAGGGCACGTTTGGTTTGTTAGGACAAGGAGAGGTAACTAGCCACAAATTGTCTATAAATACTACTCCTAAGTTCACAAGATACATTTCTAAAACTTCTAAACACTCTCACTAAGACAAACCTTCCTCATTTCTCCCTTTCCATTCGGCTACACCAATAACCGAACCATACGCGACTCACATTTCCCTTTCAAGAACACAAGTAATCTTAAAGACCCCTTACACGTTTGTGGAAGCATACACGAGCTCAGGAATTGGGTTACAAGCTTTGAAGCTTGAGAAGTATACATGTTTGGGTGTACACGCATTGCTCTACCTTGCAAACACTCGAAACAAATCACTAGGACTCTTTGTAAGTCACGTTCAAGCTTATACACTTCGTGTTATAGTTGTTACTTGGTGTCTAGTCGTGTAGGTCACGTTATATATACGAATAACAATGCTCATAGGCGTGAACACGCATGATTCGATCCATGCGTGGCATACGTGCATGAATATACATATGATTTGACCTTGTGTGGTGCAACTACACGTACAAAGGGTAAAGTAATATAAGCTAGGATGCAAGAAACTCGCCCTTTTACGACTCAATAAAGGAAACATACATGGAAATGAAACACTTATACTCGAACTACATAAAAACACCACGTAAACTCTACGTGTAAATGTTATGGCATGGCTTGGAAACGAACGTAGGACCTTATTAAAAGAATGCATGCGATATAGCATGACTTATTTGGCTTATCGAGTGCTTATTGGAAGTATAAGCCCTAAAACTAAATAAAAAGCCTAAGGGACCTTTAATGGGCTCGTTTATAACCCAACCGGCCCAACAGGCCACCCCTTTTTGAAGACCACAACTTATTATTAAGACTTACGAGCTTATTTGAAAGGCTAGTATGCTTATTGAACTTGTAAAAACCCTAACCTAAAGGGTAAACCAAACCGGACCCTTATCGGGCTTCCTAGCCCACTAACGAGCCCTAGTCAAGCCATAAGCTCACAATAAGCTCAAGGCAGCTTATTGATGAACTCTCATAAGCTCAATGAGCTTAATGGGCTTAAGTAACACTAATGGAAAACACCCCCCTAAATAAATTAGCGGAAAGGCTTAAGGGGTTATATCGGGGTTTCTATTAGGTCTAATTAGGCCCAATAAGCTCGAAATAAGCTCCAATAAGCTCCCCGAGCTTATTTTCAGCTTAACAGACCCAAATAAGCTTAATAAGGGTTTTTGTACTTTTTGAAACTAGATTGGACCTTTAAAACACATAATGGACCTTAACGGGCCTAATGAGGCCCATTAAGCCAAAAATAAGCTCGTTGAGCTTATCTATAATGCCGAGACAGTTTTTACAGCTTATTGGGACTTAATAAAACATAATGCCACTTGTTGGGATTTAATTGGAGTTAAAATGCAATTTTTACAAGTCGGAGGACTAAAAGTGCCAATTTATAAACTATAGGGTTAAAACTGTCATTTTCAGATTTTAATAAGTTTAGGGGCTGTTTTGAACATTCTGAATGATAAGGGGGCTGATATGAAACTATAAGACCTAAATTGCAACCTATGTAAAATGGAAGGACAAAAATGTAATTATTGAAATTAAAGGTTAAAAAGCAAATGTTTATATATGATAGATCCCAGGGACTGTTTTGTATTTATTAAGAAACTAAGGGTGATTTTGATAAACAACAAAGTGAATTGTGTAAACACTTAACCGATTCAGGCAAATTATAATCGGACATTATTCGGTTTAAACCACGACTTAATAAATATAAGTATTTATTAACAAAGTTATACGTTTTCCCAAGTGCCATCGTAATTATACAATAATCATGTCACACCACACAAGTGATAACAGTATATATAAATTTATAATTGAATTTAGTTTATACACTGAGTCATTAGCCTAAATATGTAGACTAAGACTTGACCGTATTTACTTAGGTATTTGACGGTGTGATTCATTGCTTACTTGGATTTGCCGAATGCACATTACCCTTTATTACTATTTGGTGGGATTTAAGCCTAATATTCCGTTTCCATCATATTACTCAAAAATCTACCAAAATATTGAGTGTGCCGGTAGAATTGTAGACTTTAGAACTTGGCCTGTACAGCAGGAATAGATAGTTCAAGAAGGAAACACTTAGGAAATCACCCAAATAGCCTATATGTGTGCATTTATCGACTTGTTACACTGACTTGTCGACCTCCCGTGATAAACCCTTCTGTTGCACTCATTATTAGTGCAAGATACCCCTAGATCACCCATGTTAAGCCAATCTATGTTTTCAACCTACTCTATATGCTTCGTTACACCATTTCACTTTAGCCTACCATGTAGTCTTTATTTTCTTTGTGTTGAAATCTCTGGCTACTTAAGTCCATGGTTCGGGGGAATGGGAACGAGAATTATACACTTTCGTGGAAGACCAATCAATTATGATCTATAAAGACCCCCATGTATCACCACTTTTGACATTTTTATGTCAAGTGAGGGGATGTACGTGTAATATCGAATGTTGCAGGGGAAATAATTAAAGATATAAACCCCTGTAGTATTTGCATATTTACCATGAAGAAAAAAGGGTGCAACAAAAATGCCACCCATGTGCTAAAAATGTAAAGATGGTGCAAAATAAAAAATAAAAAATAGAGCTAGTAGCCCATAATTATACCAAAACATCTCTGTAAAATGGAGCTAGTAGCCTATTATTACACCAAAACTCATGAAGAATGGAGCTAGTAACCCATTATTGAAGATCAGATTTTCAGACTTTGACTCTTGGACCCATGGATGGACAGTAGCTAGTTATGACAATCTTAGATTATTTTAGATTATTTGTTTTGTGTTTTTACATTATCAACCATTAAATGTGTATCCCATGTCTATCCTAGCCCTTAATCACCCTTTAAACCATAATACCCTTGTTGCCTTTGAGAATTATTTAGACCCTAATTCTAACTGGTGCAGATTTGTGTACTTTCTAAGCTTATGATAGAATATATGCTATAACTGTGCAATTGAGCGATCACCCCAAAAATAAAACACTTAGACTAGTGGAGAGCTGAGTGACCTTTTATCCCCTTTTCGTGAGGTGTTCGACTTTGATGTTTTCTAGCATAAGAGTTTAATAAATTCATTTCTTGAAGTTATTCTCGAGAAATCTTTTTATGAAATGTTTTAACAGGTTCTACTTGAGGGCAAGCAGAAGTCAAGTGGGGGGATATTTGATAACATCTAATATTTAATACTTTTTGGTGGCAAAATACCTCCTAAAATACCTGCAAATGTCTCACTAACACTCGAAAACGAGATATTTTTTATTGTTTTGTAGTTCTCAGGTAAAATGCAAGAAAGTGATAAGAAACAAGAGAAAAGGGACTTAAAGTGTAAATTCTGAAGAATGTTACGGGGTAACATCAAAAATGGTTACGTCGTAACATAAATTTAGCAAGTATGAAGATCAAAAAAGACTTTACAGCGTAACACTATATCTAGTTACGCCGTAACCCTATATTTGGAAGGAAATCTCATCAAAGTTATAGTTACGGCGTAACACCTTATCTGGTTACGCCGTAACAGCTGCTTAATTATGGAATGTCGTGTAAGTTGGTTACGGCGTACACCTTTATTGGTTATGCCGTAACAGGTACGAAAACTATAAATAGAGGCCTCATTCAAGCTATTCTGACATCACTTCCTCCACAGCCAATTGGAGAGGCAACAAAGGCTTCCAACCTTCAAAGAATTCCACCTGGAGTCCAAGGGAGATCACACTTTACTTACTTTTTGTATTTAATCGTTCAAATTACGAATCCTGTAAGAATTATAAGTTTTCAATATATGATTTCTCTTATCTCTTACCGTGTTTCCGTTACCATGAGCGGCTAAGCACTTAAAGTGCTGGCCTAGTTATGAATTTACTTTTGTTATGATTGTTTCCTGGTGAATTATAGTTTCATTAGATATTCCTTGACTATCGTGTAACCCTGGGTTTTGGTAGTATGTGTGGTTTGGACCTAGCTTGCCCCATTAATAGATTACATTGTCATGATGGGATCCAATGGGTACTAGGGAGGATCACTAACTCTTTACCTGGTGTAGGAACTGACCAGTCACCGCACAAATCACTCGATACTTAAAAAGCACAAGAACTCTTTCAGATAGGGTTAATAATCTTTATAAGTTATTAGATATGTTTTGGGAATAGTTGGGACTAATCACATGGACATGGATAACTACCAACCTGATGATCGGGTTTCCTAAGGACTGATTCGGAATTCGCAGGAATGTATAGTATTTAGTCTGTAATATGCGGCACATTTTAAGTCTGTCGACCTTAGAAACCAGTAATGAAACCATAGTTTGACATTGCACAGGAAATTGTCTTCATAACAATAGTAATAAAGTAACTAGGTTAGCACGTTTTCTCTCTTGATATCTCCTATCCTTTTAATTTCAGTTATTTATTTTATTATATTATTTTTTTTGTTTTTTTAAATAAAATTAAAAACCATTTTCAAAACGTGACATTTCAAGTTAAAACTAATTACAACTTAGCTCTCGGGACGACCTCGGATTTACCATTCTATACTACCCACGATCAGGTTCTCTGACTGTTAGTGCGTCGTTAGGTAGATCGAGTTTTATAAATTTAAAACTTGATAAAAATATATTTTAAAAGAAAATACGCATCACTGGTATTGGTGTTGTTGCTAAAAAAAATGAAAATTGTAGTTTTCTTTTTATAGTGGTGTTTGGCAAACTAGCTACATTTGTAAATCAAAAGTGTAAAATGACATACTTGGACATACAAATAACAAACCAAATATGAAATACAACTAATAAATAAAAGTATTACTATAAATCATAAATATCAAATTAAAAACTAAAATCATTGCAAAAATAAATAAATACTAAAGTGTTGTCATGTGGTCACCCACGACGTGCATTCCATATTAAAGTAGAAATTGTTGGAATATGATCAAATATAAATTATATATGTCTGGAATTTATTCGAGCCTAAAAGGACGCACACATTAATATGTACAATAACGTTTTAATATATTAATGTAATATATTAATTAGTGTTTAACAAACGATCGTTAAAAGTTTAACAAGAATAAATATTAGTTGTTAATAGTTAAATGACTAATATGCAAAACCGGGAAAAAAGAAAGTTTGGTTTTTCCTACTCTTTCCTTATAGTCGGTCGAACCACATCCTCATGAGGAGGTGGGAGACTTTACTTGCATGCCAAGTTGAGAGGAGTATATAAGGAGATCTTAGGGTCCTTGAGAGCTTATAACTTGAATCACAAAAATCGCTAAATCTCTCCCTTGTGCTCTTTGTGATCGACCGAACCTTCCAACCCTCTAAGGGTTTCAGTTTTTATTCTCGGGTGACGTGCGATCAAACCAAACAACCCTTTGGGTTTCGTTTGGCGATCGAACACCACAATCTTGTGGATTTGTTCGTGTGTTGATTGATTCAAAGACGAAGGTTATCGTTTTGTTAAACACTACTAGTACTAGCATACACGTTGTTTACTAAGAAGGTATTGTGTGTGTAAACTTAGAGGGATTATTCTTTTGATCCTTGGTGGTTTTGCATGGTGTTATACACACGCGTATATTGAAGACGGTGTAACGTTTATTGACTATAAAGCGCGTTAAATTTCTTGCTAAAAGGTACACATCTTCAATCCATTATTAATTATAAGTTCTATACGTGTTTGATCTTTCCGCTGCGTACTCGTGATATGTTTAATTTGTTAAATAGATGTAAAATCCCTAACTGTGCTTCAGAGCCATCGTATATGAATTTGTAATTACAAAAATAAAATTGGACAAGATTAGGGTTCTTGATTGATTTTTTAAGCCCTTTGGGCGTTTTATGCATCAAGATTCAATCTTTGTGCATAAAGATTTAATTTTTATTGATTATAAAATTAATTAGACGAATTCTAGGGTGTATGCAATTTTATAAATAAAACTTGATGTGTTTAATTGTAAATTGATCGGTTTTATGTTTAAATTAATTGTTTAATTGGCATTCATGATAATTACAATGCTATTTATCCAATGGAGTGATATGTGATATTAATCTTGTTAATTGTTAATAAATTTTTATGCAAATATAATGATCAAGAATTAAAACATAGACATTAAATATATGTGGTTTCGATCCACGACTTTAAAAGCTAGGGAAGACCTTGGCAATGTCTTAATGGGGCCTAAAAGTTAATTTATGTGCTATGTGGTATGTATTTGTTAATGGCTTACGCTCATCGATTTACAATCGATGAATGTTGGCCAGGAAGTTTTTGGATGAATGGGCTTATATGGATACATGCATGTTTTAATTATTAGATAATTAGGATCATTATGAATATTTGCATGACTTAATTGTTAAGTGTTGTTATTTAAATAATTGTTATGTGAGTTAGTTTTATGTTTATATTGTTTTTTATTTTAAGTATTAGACTTGTAAGAAAATAAAAAAGGTTTTTCGAAAATAAATATAAACATGACTAATTATTATGAAATCAGATTTATTATGGACTATTTATAGTTCATAATGTGTTTTCCAAATTAAAATTTTATTTTGAAAGGTTAAAATTTAAAAATGGACGCTATGGACTCATGGGAAGTACGGCTCATCCACTAGAACAAATTATAAGAGAAGTTTAAGGAGGATTTTTCTAAAGATTTTAGGTTTTTAATACGCTTCGCGCTGGCCTGATTCTCTGCTTCTTTGTGCGTTCGATTGGAGTTACCGTGAACCATGGCATGTCACTACAGTGTCATTATTAAAGTTTTTTTTTTAAAATTAGTGTTGCAAAGTTGTTTTGCATGCTTCTTTGTACACGTTTTTCACCATTTTTAATCTTTTCCCGCGATTAAACATAATTCTTTATTTTTGGAAACACGTTGAATCGTCAAATTTTAAAAGGGTAACACTATTTATACATTAGATGTATAAAAAATATGTGATACCATAATAAATAACTTAATTGAGTAATGTTTTTATTAAAATCTATGATACGAAAATGTATGCATGCTTCTTCCTACATATTTGTCACGACAAATAAAATAAAATACCCTTTTTAAATAAGTTATTGCCATTCAATTCGTAAAAACACTTGTAGATGCTTTTTACTATGCGTAAGACGTATGTAGATCGTAATCTCAAGGTGATTGTACACTTTTTCGTGAGATGTTAGTGTTACATAATCACGATTTTTGATTGGACAACTTAATCGGTTTATAGGTGAGACCTTAAATCGAGTCATAGATAGGATAAAACATGCTTACTAGAATATTATTGTAATAATGTAAGTCCTATATTGTTCTAGGAATTGTACCGGTGGCAATTATTGATCGTCAATTACCTTTTGAGTACACCATCACTAGCAGATCAACTGATGTGGTGGTGGTACGTCAAGTAGGATCCTAGTCTTTAGAAAATTAATTGTTTATTTGATTAAACATGGGTAGTTAATTTTCTTTAAGAAGTTTTATCGAAAATACTAATTCTTGAACTTTAACTATGTTTTGTAGATGGCATTACCTGCTCAAAACATAAACAATTTCTAGAAATAATTTTAATGACTGGTTTCGTCAACTTAAGTTAGTCTTGAGATTTGAAAAGAAAATGTATGTCATTGAACACCCATTACCCGCGGCTCCTGCTGCAGATTCCCAGGCACAAGTGTTGTCACAATGGAATGCAGCTTATGATGCATATAATGAGGTTGCTTGTCTAATACTCGGTAGTATGACTCCTGAGCTTCATAGACAGTTTGAAAACTCCTCACCATATGAAATGATAAAAGAGCTTAAATCTATGTTTGAAAAACAAGCTGAAGTGGAGAGGTTTGACCTAATCCAAACTTTCCATGCTTGCAAACAAGAGGAGGGTAAACCAGTTGCTGCATATGTTCTACAGATGAAAGGATATGTAGACCAACCGGAATGTCTTGGTTATATGTTACCACGGGATCTTATAGTAGGTCTAATTTTAAATGGCCTCACTAAAGATTTTGCGGGATTTGTGAGAAATTACAATATGCATAACATGGGGAAGACGATTGATGAACTACATGTTATGC
>BQNB010147050.1:5377-16492 GCA_026074375.1 Tanacetum coccineum
TTGCCATTTTGAATCACCTTCCAGATATTCATATCATTGTTTGTGATCCAGTATTCCATCTTCATAGCCCAGACCTCATACTCATCCTTCTTCAAATAAGGAAACTTTGCATTGTTGTTTGAGACAGTGGTAAGGATTTAAGGTTGAATGTTTTGTTGTTGTTAAGCAATGGTGGCTTCACTATGAACACTAGCATCATCGCTTTCATTGTCTGATCCTGCCATTTTAAAGGTGTAGAGAGGTGTTTGGTTGTGAGGTTTATAAGGATCTTAGATCTAGGAATATTCTTTTTTTGAGAGACTCTCAACAAGTTCTGATACCACTTGCTGTATCCCATTCTAGATAGATCTTTACTGCTTGTTAAGGATGGTAAATAGCCTATGTAATCACAAGCTAAACACAAGAGAGACTCTTGCTTAGAAAAGCTAATGTCTACGCGGAATATAGACACAACTAATAAGAAGAACATGACTGATAAAAACTAAAAGATCCTTCTATAGATTTCTATTAACGAACAAGGAGAATTGTATTTTCTTGATCTGCCTATTTCCCTAAGCCGTGCGTTCTTTAATCGGCATCTCCTAAAATCACATGAGAATAATATGCATGACTCTTCCTAATTTAGCTCATGCATATCCTCATCTCTAACTAACTAAAACCTTATCCTAGAATAACTATTTGACTCTACCAGGACTAAGTACTCTACCAGTAGGAACTAGACTTAGTCTACCAGGACTAACTATGATAATAACTTTACCAGCAAGAACAACATACCTTCTAGTAGGAACTAATACTCTACCAGTAGGAACTACATACCTACTAGTAGAAACTAAGTATTACAATTATTCCTAACAGTCAGTTTCAGGTGTTCAAATCACTATGTAAATCGATTGGTTTACGGTTGGTTATTCGTATTGATCACCAAGAATTGAAGAAAGTGATATGGTATGTACTTCACAACAGTCCTGAAATCGACACGTACCGGGCCAAGTTCAAGATGTACGTATTTTTATTTTGAAACTTTTTTTTCTTAACTTATTTTTTTGACGACTTATTCTAACACCATGAACATTTTTTAGTGAATTTCCTAACAAAGACATGAAAGAAGAATTCCCCGGCTGGTTTGGGAAGCAGGTAAACTTAGACTTATTATGTGTATTTAACTGTAAAAATAACGACATCATATTTTGTGTACTCTATCTGATCCTATCTTCTTCATAGATCCGTCAACGTCACGTAGACAATGACCCAGGTGTTAGCGAAAACAGCGAGTTATTCGCTTTGGCTTGTGGACCATCACAAACTCTAATCTCAATCAACTCTTGCGTAGTCAACGGTGTGAGGTTTGTCGTGCACATCCGCGATGAACGTCGCACAACTCAAAACAGCGGCATTTGTTCACCTGGTCCGGACGGAGAAATATATTATGGTCAGCTTGAACAAATCCTTGAGTTTTCGTATTTGTTGTTCAAAACTGTGTTGTTCCGAGTTAAGTGGTTCGACACTAGCAACAAAGGACGTATCCAAAATTTTGTCATTAGAAACAACATAACACAAATCAAGGCAAATGGTGAGGCGTTTAAAAATGATCAATACATTCTCGCAACACAAGTCAAACAATGCTTCTACCTTGAAGATATGGCCAGACGACCACTCGGTTGGAAGGTCGTCGAACATGTGAGTCATAAAAAGTTTTCGAACGGGGGTGTCATTGTGGTAGAGGACGACCCTGATGTTATACATGTCGACAACTCATCTGATCTCGCACTTTCTACTAGTTTGAATGACTTGGAAATTGCGGCCTTGCATATAGATGGTCAATCAATAGATGTTGACGCACCACCAGATATCATTGATGTTGTTGATGAGGACGATGATATTATTGATGAGGAAGACCCCATTCCTCATGATTTAGCAGATTCTGATGATGAAGACCTCGTCAACCTTGATATTGATGATGGTGTAAATGTTGTTTATTCTAGTGAAGAAGAAGATTGATCTTTAGTTGTAACTTGTAAAAGACACTTATATATTTGAATGAATGAATGAAACTGTCGTGGATTGTTTAAATGTGTATATTTATTTGGATGTGTATGTATTTGGATGTGTGCATGCTTTTATTATTTTGTTCATAAATTTCTATATGTTATCCTAATGCTACCTGTACAGATGTCAGCTGATGTCGCACGGGGTCACGGCGGTGACGGTGGAGGTGATGATCGTCCCCCTCCATATCAGGTACCCACCGGCTGTGGGGGTTGCTTAGGCAACCGAGGTAAGAATTTCTGGATTATTGTAATACAAGCATAAACTTGATACATTGAATTTGCTTGCCTTGAATTTTTATGACTTTGTCACTCACTTGATTTTGCAGGTAAGGGCACCCGAAAGCCCAATTTGGGTGGCAGGAGAGCGGGCAGGCCGCATACCCGCCAGGAGACCCGGAACCTCGGGTTAAAGGCCATCACGGATAAGAGTGGCCCCGTCCCGATCCGGTTTGAGGTTAACGACCGAGAGACCCTCATGCCTCTCGGTGACCATGCGGCTCATTGGGCCAACTACCTCGGGGAGCTCGTTAGGGAGTTGCCCTTGCACTACCCTTCTTGGCGCCAAATGTCGCCGGAGCGGAAGGCGGGGGTCGTGGCAAAGATTGGGGTAAGTTATTTCATTATCCTTTTATGTTTATTTCATTATCGTGTTCATCTATTTAATTGTGTATATTTATCTAAATTTGTTTATTTATTTATATCATATAAATAAATAACCAAATTTAGATAAATATATAAATTATATCTCTAACTCTGTCTTTGTTGTATATGATTGCAGACCCAGTTTGACTTGCGTCCCCACATGGAATCCGACCGCTGGCCACAAATCTATGCGGGCATCCAGCAGCACCTGCAAAAGATCTACAATGGCAAGAAGGCTGCTCTCAAAGAAAGATATTGGGTTCCTGAAGAGGACGGGACTTATGACCTGGAGCGCCTCAGACGCGGACGTCCCTCGCACATTTCTGAGGTAAATTGGGATGCGCAGCTTGCATTTTGGAATGATCCCAAGAACCTTGCCCGGGCTGCCCAAAATAAACAAAACCGGGCAAAGAGCAAGGTCGTATGCCGACAGGGATCCCGGTCTATTGCCGCCCTCCGAGATATGCATGTAATAAAAGATGGTAATAAACATTATAATTATTTTACATACATATGTACATATATATCTGATTATACGCTTTGGTGTGTTGTGATTTGTCGTTTTTAATTAGTTTCATCTTATATGCGTGTGTATGTACAGATGCAGGCCTCAGACACTCACGAGTACCCTTCACTCATTGACACCTACTGGCGGACCCACACTATTGACGGGGTATTCCCTAATGATGGGGACCGCCGAATATATGTAAGTTTTGTTTCAAAACACACTTTAATGAATTATCGAGAAATAATGTAGCAACTCGACTAATATATTTACTATCTTGTGTTTTGTCACTACATAGGAGAATGAGAAGGCTTTAAGCTACGGTCCACACACCGAGGATGAGATCAATGCGTTGGCCACGAGGGGGTAGGCTTTCGTGGTGCACATACCCGGTGTGCGTCGGGTATTGCCATCAAGGCCACATCGAGGCCAGTATGCGCGCCACCGAAAGTCGCTCCAGAACGTGAATAAGAACGGTAGACATTATGAAGAGTATTTTCAGAAGCGACTCCAGGTACTCGGATATGTTTAGGGAGTTTGAGTCGGGTGGTGCTAGCGGGAGTGGCGAGCGTGGTGATGACGAGGAGGGTGGCAATGATGAGGATGGCGAGGATGAGGACGACGACGGCGAGAGGTAGTTGTGTTTATATTAATTATTATGCTACATTACATTGGTACTTTTAGGTTTTAATTTGGCGATATCTTAACACTTGTTTCCCCCAAGTTTGTATATTATTAGTAGCTACTTGTAAGCCCCCCTTTATGACTAGGAAGCAACGTTTGGTTAGACTTATTCGTGATTTTGGACATTTTTTAACCTTTATTATCTTTTGGTAACAAGTTGTGTAATTCGGTTTCGATGATCCGTTTACTTTGTATTTGTGTTTTGGTACATAGTTGTGATGAGTAAATACAGGTTTTGGATACAAGTTTGTTATTGTAGATTTTTTTCCGGAAAAAAATCTGGAAAACCGCCTGCTTGTCAGGCTGTATTAAAAAAAATGCAGAATTTTCCCCAGTCGACATGTCGCTGGGGAAAGTATTTAAAAAATTTTATCAAATACTTCCCCCAGCGACATTCGCTGGGGAAACTTTGAGTAAACATTTATGAAAATATTTTCCCCAGCGACATGGCGCTGAGGAAAGTAATTTGATAAAAATTAATTAAATACTTTCCCCAGTCAACATGTCGCTGGGGAAAACCTGTTGAGTTAAATAATTATGAATACTATCACCCAGCGACATGTTCTGCTGAGGAAAGATCTGCAACCGAGTGAGCAAAAATTATTACTGAAAACGTATGTGACCCACCTAGTCGCTGGATTGTCGCTGGGTGAAAGAAACCCTGACGAAGCTTCCCAGCGGAGATTCCCCAGCGACATGTCCGCTGGGGAAAACCTTTCCCAGCGACATGTCGCTTGGGAAAGGGTCATGAATGTCGCAAGTGGAAAGACGTTCCCGAATGTTGTAGTTCTTCCAGTCCAAAATCACCAAAGACACCCAAAAGATATCTCACCGTTTTCTTTCCATTATATGTTATCTTACACCTACACCCCACAACCCTTTAAAAAGACCTCTTATATAGTAATGATTAAATGTTTTACCGCATAGCGGTGGAGGTATGATCCTTTCCAAGCCTATGTAATTTATATGCTATGACAGGTAATAATAAGGTTTTGAATTCCGTTTTCCCCCATTATGTTATAAATATTTTTACACCGAGAGAAAAGAGAGAATCTCAAACATGTGTGAGGTGCAGTATATACTATTCCGTGCTTTTAATTACGATGTTCTAGAAGGTTGTGTTTTGTAAAATACATAGTTCAACAAGGCACAAAGAGAAGAAACATATCAAGTCACATTGGATGCTCTTAAACTCTCTCCTTGCTATCCCGCATTCTCGATCATTGCTGAAGTTCCTAAAATATACATGCATCAATTATGGAACACCATCAAGAAGATCAAAGATACAGATGTATACCGGTTCAAGCTAGATAAGAAAAAGTTCTGAATTAACACTGAAGTATTTCATGAGATCCTCTAGATTTGTCCCTGACTCCGCAACCAAGATTTTGTTGAACCTCCTTCCAAAAAAGATTTGGTTCCATTCATCCAGGAACTTAGTTACTCCGGCAAGTATGATATGTTATCTGTAATCCACACAGATCATATTGACGAGGTGTCATTTTATACACTTTTTTGGGGTCGTTTAACCCTCTAAATCGTGCATTTATGCCCAAAATAGGTACTTAATCATTCCTTTTCAGGTATTCAGCATTTGGAAGGCATTTGGAGGAAATACACGTGACTTGGGCTCATTTGGAGAAGAAACGGACAAGACTACGGACCTACACCAACATCTCTCAAGAATTTCTACTTAGAGGTTGGAGATGGCATCACAAAATACACGTGACGCCGTCACAACGATTTTCCTATATATACAAATCCGTTTTTAGGGTTTTAAGTGTGTAACTTTAGAGTAAAAGAAAGGGATGAACCCTAGTTCGTTTAGCAGCTGTTAGGGACGATTTTAGGGCCTCAAAACCCTATTGTACTTCCTTCAATTCATGTTTTAATCAAGTAAGACTATCTTAATCATTCAATATGTTTTGTTGTGTGATTATTATCTGTTATTGCTTTATCTTTAACATGCTTGGCTAAACCTTCTATTGTGTTCATTTATGATTGTATGAAACCTAGGATGTAGATCTTAGTGGTGTTGCTTCTTGTGATGAATATGCATGTTAGGTCTTAGAAAACCAGCTTTTGTCTGTATCGCTGTTGATATGTCTAGGAAAACATGATTGTGTAGAAAGGATACCATCGGGTAACAGTCTTCATACTACCTTGCCCCTTATATGGTTGATCCACTCTTAATATATTTTAAATGCATTTAATATACTCTTAGGGGCCTTGTAATAGTCTTCATACTACCTTACTTGTGCGTTGCCTTAACGGAATATTAAATAGACGACGGGTTCGTGTAATTCGTTCATGACTTAGGAAATAATTACATAGATCATCACAAGTGTGACAAAGCAACAACACTAGGAGAAGCAATCTAGAGAGTAATACATGATTAAATAAACACAATCTTTTATTATATTGTTATCACCAGTAGCATAGTTTATATTTAGTTTAATAGCTAAAACCAAACCAAACCTCTCAAACATATGATTTACTGCTTTCATAAAATATAAAAACACAAAAATAATCTTCTCTCAACCCTTAGAATTCTGTTAGACCGTGATCAAGCCTTCCCAACCTATTCCCCTAGAGAACGATAACAACCCCCGAGTCTTGCATATACTACACTACAACGATTAGGTACACTGCCTAGGGAGTTGTAAAACTTCTTGTAGAAGTCCTTATGACAACCGCAATCAAGTTTTTGGTGTCGATGCGTGGGGAATAGTTAGGTATTGATCATAGTTTAGGTTAGTTCTACTTGCTTGAATCCTTTCAAGTAAGATTTAATTTCCGCATATTAGCTTTCTCGTAGTCTATCTTTTCTTTGTGTGTTTGTTCTTAACTTTCATCGACTATTCCATTCTTCATCATTGAAGATCGCGATTCCACCACCTAAACCAATCTAACTCGTCATATCCTATCAGCTGCGCTATGCGGACGAATTAACTAAGAGCTCCATGAAGGCGTCACGATTAATATAGCTTTCTCGTAGCCTAGGTATTCTACGTGGCATCCTATAAAGTTCTTTAGCCTAGGTATTATGCGCTATGTGGACGAACCAAGTTCAAGCATGTTGCATAATTTGTTTAGATTAATTCGCGTCAGTTTTGAGTCATATGAGTAAATCGTCAAATCTCAGGTTTATGCAACTATTTGTACAGTAATTAACTTATGGAATCAAGTGCAGGAAATTTTTCATCAAAAACAAAAATTTCGTTTTCACATTAGTGACGACGGCGTAATCAATTTTTACATACGCGACGCTGTCGCAATCCCACACTGATACTGTGACGGCGTCTGGGGTTTTCTGACGACAGTCAAACGTACACGGTCCTGAAAACTTAAAGTTTTAATTATTTTTGAAAATAAAACTTGCATAACATTTAAAATATATATTCTTCTGTTATAAACCTGCAAAACCAACGAGTTTGACAATTCTCTCATCCTATCTTTACTGCTTTATATAGTCAAACCCTAAAATCACATTGTATATTTGTATATCGCATATTTTATGTTTGGTTGTGGTGTAGTTGTCTTGTCTTTGTTACAAGGGTTATATTTGACTGAGGAAAAAGCGTGGATGTTCTTAGGTGTTTCATTGGATGATTCTTGGAGGACGATTTAACCAGTTATCGCATGTTTCTTCTCCATTATTGAGCAAACCAGGGGAGTACTAGCTTTTTTACTTGTTTTCTTATCCCTTTAATTCGTTTTTATGGGAACCTTTATATAACATTGGGGACAATGTTCAACTTAAGTGTAGGGAAAAATAAGCTTAAAACTAATTATTAATATTAAGTTCATTTTTCCATTTGCTTTGTCCTTGAAATGATCGGTAATATATCGAAACATGGTTAAGAAGGTAGTTTTGAACCCAAATTTAAAAATTTTTATGAACACTTACAAAAAAAACCGAGTATTAATGGCATCCCTTGGATAGGAATTTATATTACTAGCATAAAAACCCTCAAATTCCACCCTCAAAATGTGAGGTTCGCCCTTAGATATTATACCTTTAGCTTGTTCAAGTTAAAGAGTGAGCAATCATGTATGTCTATTCCGTCGTTATGGATTTGTATGCGTGGTTTTTTCGCCTTTTTTGGAACATTAGTATTGGTTACTTTAGGATTATTAGAGTGTATCGGTAGTATATTAAATTCTAGAACTTGTTTTTGTGATGCCATCCGAGACCGCATAGCAAGTATTAGGATTTGCTTGATGAGAGGCATTATGATTAACTCATGTTTTAAACCTGTAATTGTTATGATGGTCACACCGATCATATAACTACCCCACACCCTTGCTATGTACTTACTTTTAGTGCAGGATACCCTTAGTACAACCCCCCGAGCCTATCTTTTTTACGGTTCTTGTAATTTTGCGTTAAGCCTAGACTATTAATGAAGAGCTTGTCACCCTTAAAACAATCGTTAACCCAAAATCGCCTTAGCATTACCTTGTATGTACTCGTTTTTAGTACATTATTGTTTAAACCAAGTTATTTTTTTGTGTACCATGGTTGCTAACGTCCTTTCTTTGTAATACTATTTAGGGCGTATTAGGATTCATGGTAGTATTTATTTCGCGGAAGAATGGGGAAGAAAAGTTAAGTCAATACCCCCATATGTCTGTTAGATGATCTCCATGTTATTTTGACCCACCTCAAATCGGGTCATTAGTTAGATTGTAAATATCGAGCATGTAAAAGCTCAAGTGTAGGGGTACGTGTTATAAACCCCAAGTGATGTATTATGTTATTAAAAAATAGAAAAGAAAAAGAAAGAGATTGATGTAGAGTTGTGTAGAGTTTGTATATCTTCGTCCGAGTCTTGGCTTAGCAACCAAACCAACGTGTATTCGTGTAAATAATTAGCCAACCCTTCCACTCTAAATTCACCCAAAGCCACCCAAATGTATCCCATCCATTTTCGTTTCCATTATATGTTATCTTACACCTACACCCCATAACCCTTTAAAAAGACCTCTTAGATAGTAATGAATAATGCTTGCACCTAGCGGTGGAGGTTTGATCCTTTACCAAGCCTATGGTAATTTATATGCTATGACAGGTAATGAGTGTTGATTTTCCGTTTCCCCTATTATGTTATAATTTATTATACAACCGAGTGAAAGAGAGAATCCCAAACACTTATGTGAGGTGCTAGTATATACTTTCTGTGCTTTTAATTACAAGGTCTAGAAGGTTGTGTTGTAAAATACTTTTAAAGAGTAGGTAAAAATGACCCTCATATTGTTATTGTCTAGGTAGAAAAGCCCATTTGCTTGAGGACAAGCAAATCCCAAGTGTAGGGGTATTTGATGAGGTGTCATTTTATACACTTTTTCAAGGTCGGTTTTAACCCCCTAAATCGTGGGCATTTAGTGCCCAAAATAGGTACTTACTGTTCCTTTTATTTTGTATTCATGCATTTGGACGGCATTGGAGGAAAATACCAGGTGACTTTAGGGCTCATTTGGATAAGAAACAGCCAAGACAACCGGACCTACAACCAACATCTCTCAAGACTTTTATATACAAAATACAAGTGACGCGCGTCATAAATCCCACCATGATTGTGTCACATACATATTACACGAGCGTCAGCTCACAACGACCCCACCCACAATCTAGAATAATCGACTCCATGATGGCGTCAACGATAAAAATGCCCGAGTCCCGTCACACACCAACGATTTTTCCTATATATACAAATCGTTTTTTATTAGGGTTTTTAAGTGTGGTAACTTTAGAGTAAAAGAAAGGACGAACCCTAGTTCAATAGCAGCTGTTATGGACGATTTTAGGGCCTCAAAATCCTATTGTAACATCCTTCAATACATGCTTTAAATCACGTAAGACTATCTTAATCATTCAATTTATGTCCTTGTTGTTGGTGTGATTTCTTATCTGTTCCTAGCTTAATCTTTAAACTTGCTTTGGCTAAACCTTCTATCTGTGTCATTAAGATGAATGACACCTAGATGATAGATCTTAGAGGTGTTGTTGCTTCAATGTGATGAATATTCACTGTAAGGCAGGACTATAGAAAACTAGCTTTTAATCTGTTATCAGCTATTGATACATCTAAGAAAACATAATTGTGTAGAAAGGATACCATCGGGTAACAGTCTTCATACTACCTTGCCCCTTATATTGTTGATCCACTCTTAATATATTTCAAACGAATTTAATATACTCTTAGGGTCCTTGTAATAGTCTTCATACTACCTTACTTGTGCGTTGCCTTAACGGAATATTAAATAGACGGCGAGTTCATGTAATTCGTTCATGACTTAGGAAATAATTACATAGATCATCACAAGTGTGACAAAGCAACAACACTAGGAGAAGCAATCTAGGGAGTAATACAAGATTAAATGAACACATACTTTTATTATATTGTTATCACCATTAGTGTAGTTTATTATTTAGTTTAATAGCTAAAACCAACCAACCTCTCAAATATATGATTTTACCTGCTTTTCTATAAAAATAAAAAACACAAAAATAATCTTCTTTCAACCCTTAGAATTCTGTAGACCGTGTCAAGCCTTCCCAACCTATTCCCCTAGAGAATAATAACAACCCCCGAGTCTTGCCTATACTACACTACAACGATTAGGTACACTACCGAGGGAGTTGTAAAACTTCTTGTAGAAGTCCATTACGACAACCGCAACACATATGCACCAGCCTTGGAGAACATTTGCTGCTATCATCAATAGGTGCATCTCTGGAAAGTCGTTAGGACTTGATAGGCTTATGCCATCAAGAGCTCAAATCTTATGGAGTATGTACAACAAGAAGAATGTTGACTTTGTTGCTTTATTGTGGGAAGACTTTATGTTTCAAGCTGACAACAGAGAAATAAGTTCCGCATGTAAAGAGAACATGCCCTACCCAAGATTTACAAAAGTTATCATATAACACCCTGTGTTTTCAAGTCTTTGACGACGTCAATAAATGTGCTATTTATTTTTATTATTGTACGTGTTTGCTTAAAATTGTAAACGTTAAGTTAAATCGCGTACGCCAAAAATTAGCGTTCAATGTAAACGGGCATCAAACAATTAAATGTTTACATCAAGCAAGGGTTATATAATTATTTTGAGGATAATTAATAACTTTGTTCATTTTATTTTTATCGGATACGTGCATATGATATTTCTATTTAGCTTAAATCACCATTTAGGTTTTAATCATGAAAATAAAGTTTTCACTTGAAATGA
>BQNB010147051.1:0-16491 GCA_026074375.1 Tanacetum coccineum
TCTCTCTCTCTCTCTCTCTCTCTCTCTCTCTCTCTCTCTCTCTCTCTCACTCTCTCTCTCTCTCTCTCTCTCTCTCTCTCTCTCTATCTCTCTCTCTCTCTCTCTCTCTCTCTCTCTCACTCTCTCTCTCTCTCTCTCTCTCTCTCTCTCTATATATATATATATATATATATATATATATAGAGAGAGAGAGAGAGAGAGAGTAGGGATCCAGTGAGAAGTAAATTAAAATAAGAAGTGGTGAGAAGTGACTAAAACCACACATTTGAGATGCAACAACTTGCATTAGATGCATTTTTATTCATTTAGATGCACCATTTTGAGTTTCGAACATTAATTTGATGTGTAGATGGTGCAAATTGATTTTCATGATTTTGACACATGCAGAGGAACAAAAAACAAGAGAAAAAATAAAATGCATCTAATATACGTATATGCATCTAATTAAAAGCTAAAAAACACATTATGATGCGTTATAATGCATCTAAGATTATAGAGATGCATCTAATTTAAGTCGGTGCATCTCGGATATGCGATTATAGTTACTTTTTATCCTTCTTATTTTAAGAAAACTTCTTATTTGATCCTAACTCTGTATATATATAGTAGGGATCCAGTGAGAAGTAAATTAAAATAAGAAGTGGTGAGAAGTGACTAAAACCACTACACTAAACATCTTTTTAAAAAAAGTTCTCGAAAAATTCTGAAAAAATTCCACAAGATCAAGTATGTTGGTGCATAAAACTTTTGTAAAGTTTTTCTAATTTTGAGTTTTTATTCGTTTTTTAATGCACAAAAAACGAATTTCTAATGCACAAAAATTTTTGATGCACAGAATTGCATTAAATCGTGTTTTTGTGCATTAAAAATTCGTTTTTATACCCAACTTCTTTTGACTTTTTTGCATCAAAATTTTATTGCACATCAAACTAAAACAAGTTGAAAATTTTGTGCATAAAAAAATTGTGTGCATCAAAATTTCGTTTTTTGTGCATTAAAAAAACGTATATAAACTCAAAATTAGAAAAACTTCCTTCACAACTTTTTTATGCACCAACATACCCGATCTTGTGGAATTTTTCAGAATTTTTCGAGATCTTTAAATTTTTTTTTCCTTCTCACGGATATTTGTCTTTTTATTTGATCTTTATCATATATATATATGTGTGTGTGTGTGTGTGTGTGTGTGTGTAACTTTCTTTTCAGCACCAATCTTAGTGCGAGAACTGACAGAACCACAAAAAACATGCATGCATGCCTTCAATAATTGTATTTTTGCACATATGTTCTAAAAACAACATATATGTTTTAAAAAAACATAGTTGTTCTAAAGAATTTGATAAGAAATTGGAAATACAAAATTTTTCTTTGAAGGTGTGCATGTATGTTCTTATAAGGCGTGCAACGACAATATTGCGGCCGTGTGTAAGGTTTTTGTGAAAGAAGAGGAAGAGTTCATGATGATACTGAAGAACATAGGTGAATTCTTACGATTATTGATGATTTTCATGTATTTTTTTGATTTTTAAAAGGCGTGCATGTATGTTTTTGGTGGTTCTGTCAGTTCTCGCACTAAGATTGGTGCTGAAAAGAAAGTTACACTATATATATATATATATATATATATATATATATATATATATATATATATATATATATATATATATATATATGTTCAAGTGTTATATTTTTGTGATGATGTTAGTTGTTTTATTACATTAAGTTGTGATGAAGTTGATTGTAAAGAGAGAGAATTCTGAGGCGACTGTGATGAGTGCGGTCTTGAGGTCTTCTTATTACACTCGACGTTATGATATTTCTTCTTAGTTTCATAGTTTGCATATAGATAGGTTCCCTATGTCCCATAATCAATGTTCACTTTTAAAATGCACAAAATTTTAAAAAATCTCACCAATTATATTTTCCATCAATCAAATGTTATATCTACACATTGGTATATTTTTTGATTGAAAGAATAAGTAAACATTTATTTTGAAGCATCTCACAATAGTAATATGAACACTTGTTATGGAACGGATGAAATACTATTCAATTTGGAATAAACAAGGTTATATCTCTTAAGGATGAAACAAATTTTTTTGTTTCATACAGATTTTTTTTTGAACAACAATTTTATTGAAACAAAACTAGCAAGAAGCTAGCAATTACACAGTGACAAGATTCGGGTTTTTAACCCAATCGTACCAACTAAACGACGCATTACATCTATACCTACACCAATGAAAAGACATAGAAACTACATCATCAAAAAACAACGCCTGCGAAGGAGGTTTAGAATAAAAAATGAGCTTATTACGAAACGACCATAAGTGCCACCACATGACATAGAAAACACCTTCGAACATCTGTTTATGCATAGAAGAAATCCGCAGGTTCACAAGCCAATTATACCAATCTTCGTATGATTCGACCTCAACATAAGGAACATCCCACCAACGAGTGATCTTGCGAACAATTTGTCTAACCATGCAACAATAGAAGAACAAGTGTCTAGACGTCTCCACCCTATTATCACAAATAGCACACATAATGGAATCAATATCAATACCTCTGCGTGAAACATTAAACCTCGTTGGAAGAGAATTTCTAAACTTCAAGCGTATGAACATTCACCTTTATCGAACTTATTTTATACACCGAGTTTTCGAGTCAACATCGGAAGCGATTTATCATCAATAATATTTCTAAACGACCGGCAACAGAAAAATCTCCCGAACTCTCCAAGTCCCATTTCCATCTGTCAGACATAGGAATTAAAGAAACTTCATGCACCAAAGCTGACAAAACTCGTTGAATTGATCCTGCTCAACTCAACCCTCGGATTTGTTGCGAAAAGAATTATTCCAAACTAGGCTGTGCAGTTTTCGCACCACCGTGATCAATTTGCAAGATTCAAGACTATAATTCGCGGAAATCCGATCTTAAGAGTTTTACCATCAATCAAAATATCCTCCCAAAAAATAGTTTTATCACCATTCCCCAATTTAACATGCATACAATCAAGTAAGTTGATACCTTTAGTTTTCAACGCGTAAGTTTCCCTTACAATATCCAACCAACAGGATTTAGCCCAAGATTTAACGTGTCCTCCAACATTACCATCGTCCCGTGAATCGCCATTAACGACCGCACCCATAACATATGTATTTTGGTGTAGAATCTCCATTTTTCATTTAAAACATTAGACTTCTATTTAAAGCAAATAAACTTAAACTCTCATGCCCTCTTTTTCTTTAGACGCCAACACTTTTTTCCAATTAACCCATGAAGCTTTGTTACTGTTAATATCATGTCCTTTAAAAAAATTTTACTACGATCAGATTTCTAAAAGTACGCATCACCACTTCCATAAAGGGGCTCTATATATCGACATGTGGAAAATTGGTATCGATCCTAAAACCGACTTAAGTAACGTTAACCTACCTCCAATCGACAACGTTTTCATCTTCCATTTAGAAAGCCGATTCTTCACCCGATCTATCACCTCATTCCAAGCATGAATTTTAAAATGCACAAAATTTTAAAAAATCTCACCAATTATATTTTCCATCAATCAAATGTTATATCTACACATTAGTCTATTTTTTGATTGAAAGAATAAGTAAACATTTATTTTGAAGCATCTCACAATAGTAATATGAACACTTGTTACGGAACGGATGAAATACTATTCAATTTGGAATAAACAAGGTTATATCTCTTAAGGATGAAACAATTTTTTTTGTTTCATACAGAACTTGGAACAACTTTAACCATTTGTGTTACCCTAGTTTTCAGTTTTGTTGACGTTTTGGTGTTCTAGCGTGCTATTATTGATAAAAGATACTAATTCAACGAGGTTCGTACGTACCTAACCGATCTTAGGACCAGGCTCAGGCTTGGTAAACACTGACAACTTGATTTGGGTTGTCTAGGACTTTAAGGTCGAAGTTGTCTTTAAATGGTCAAGCTATCTTGAGCCTAGTCGGGGCTAACTTGTTAGCTTAATATATATTATATATACACAGAATATATGTTTGCTTAAAACTCAAAATTAAAAGAAAAGAGTAATGTTATTAGACTGTAATACCCATATTTATCAAAATTAATGCAATCTATTATATATTTGAAACTTTAAAAGGATAACCGTTTGCAAATGTATCCAACTAACCATTATATTCTTTTGTATGTATCAAACTATTTTTTTTTATGCATACGAACTTTTAAGGTGAGATTATTTATGAAACCACTTAATCCCTTTCCGGTTCAGTATATACATGTTTCGTCTAAATTATATCCGTTATATGTTGATTACAGATACCTAAACACACGGTGTTCCCATTTAATATAGTGTGTAAAACTGCCGAAAAACATACCGAACGTAAAATATAAAGTTTGACAAGTTAAAAGTTGTAATAGGAGGCACGAAGGTACTCATAGTACCACCCTTGTCAATATTATAAAGAAAACGAACTGTCTTCATAGGTTGGCTATACTGTCCAAATCGATATTGCCTTTTTTATTGTGTTTTTCTTCTAATGACAAGACATTAATCAAACTAAATATTTTCTAACTAATATTATACTTAAAAACTTTAGCTAGTTAACTACACCTCATAACTTAATAAACCTTAAGTACACAAACATTTGTTAGCCCGAATTACACGTATACCAAACAAATTCAATGCAATTATTGTTTACTAAACCCAAACAAATCCTTTTCTTGTCTTAACCAATTGTTTGGTCAATTGAAAACTAAAGGAACATCGAAAAGATATACAGAAAGACTAGGACAGCTTTAGTTATGAAAGCTGGTCCTAAGCATATTTGATTTTCCGGTAGCGACCAAAGTCTGAACGTGCACGTTGGTGCACCTAATCCACTTAATTAGGATTGATTAAGATATATGATATACATGTGTATTTATATTCAAGGTTCGAGATGTGCACGGGGCACCTAATTTCATTTAGTCATGAAAACATTATTTCATATGATTAACTAGATATTGAATTATTCAGGCGGGATTGAGTATCGTTGTTGTTGTGAACAAGATATCGAATCTGTTATAGTCCTCTTGAAGCTATCTATAATGTTTGAACGGATACATAGAAGTTGTCTTGTTTAGATTAATTGGTCCTTATGAAAAGCAGACAATTATCTTACATCTAATCTTGTGAATAATATATGATTAAGAAGACAGAACTTTAAACTATTGGATAAGTATAACAACGGCTCTAGATTCGTTTGCCGATAATTTTTGCAAACCTCCAAAAAGATCCATTCCAAATGGTACTTCATAAATTCCCAAATAATGATAAATAAATTTAGCGTGTTCCATTAAAGAAGTACTCGCTTAAACAAGTGAGAACATTTAATGTATTTTTAAACTAAAAAGTTTCTGATTATATCTTAATAGATAAACTTGTAAAGATAGCCCGTACATTCGAACGGGCCATAAATTAGATAGTAATTTTTATATAAGAGAATGTAGAATTTTGGTCAAAAAGTGTCGGTTTAAGTGAAATCTCGTACCTAATAGAATGAGCTAAATCCCAGTCCTTGATGAGAGTTTCTTGAGTATCTGTGAATAAGAAAGAAAGACACATCAGCCTCGCCCCGGGGGTGATCCCAGGACCAAGCTCGGAAGTGAGAGTAAGTATTGGTGAGAGCCGAGAGGGCGTAAAATAGTATGTGTGTGATAATGCAATAAATGCTACCTGAATAGCAGTAAATGAGAGAGTATTTATACTACCTGAGTTATTGTAGCAGTGTACTGTTCCTGACACTTAGAAAATGGGAACGCCGAGCTAACCCTAGCCCGTGTGTCAGGCGGCGAGGTTGCGTGGGAGACATAGTCCCGTGAATCCTGGGATGGTGACATTCTTATAAGTGCTTACTATTGATCGCTAGTCTAAAGAGGTAACCTAGTTCCTTGAACATGGTGTTCTGTCCTTTCTTTGGTCTTCTCGGATATGCCCTTTCGGTGTGATTATGTACTCTTCGGATGTTGTGCCCATCCGGATATATACGCGGACATGTCCCTCCCAGTATCATGTTATTAGTTGAAAACTAATGAGACGATACTTGAACATATTTTCTTCTTCTCTCTTTTTCTTTCTCCTTTTTTTAGGGACTCGACAAAAGCTATAATTACAATAAGTTAAAAATCATAATTACTTGAGAGGTGTGGAAGAATGTGATCGTGCACGTGTCCCTTGCTTCCCGATAGACGGCGGCGATCATGCCACGTGGTAGGTCTGACATGACACAACGTTTCGTGTCCCACTTTTCCTCTATAAATACCCGGCCTCTCGCATTTATCTGTGTGTTTTACTTCTTCTCCCGAACGTCCTTTCAAGATTCCTGACTTTGTCCTTCATGTATACCTTCCGTCTTTGTTTATCTTTTAGTATTACTCGTCCCCTTCGGTATCTTTGACAAAATGTCGGAGTATCTGTTGACGTTACGGCATTGCCTAAGTTTGATATGCCATCTTACGAGTCTAGTATGTCCGCCAAGGAGGTTAAATCACTGGCGATCTGACACGACATTCCTTTAGATTTGCGTCCTGTTGCTCTTACCAAAGGGTGGACCATGGACAAGTTACCGGACGACATGATTGGTTTATACGAACAGTATTTTGAGTTTTCGGAGATAAGGGTGCCTTTTTCTGCCTTTCTATTGGCCGTTATCAAGCATTTTCGCGTACATATTTCTCAGCTTGTGCCGTTAGGGTTGAACCGACTAACCATGTTTGAACTATACCGTCGGAGTCTGGATATTATTCCTTCCGTAAACCTATTTCGTGTTTTTTACAAAGTCAGTAAACAACATTGGTTATCTTTTGAGAAGAGAGTTGGTAAAGGTGTCGGTGGTCAAGAGATTTTTCTTTTTAGATAGTAGAGCCATTCCAGGTGTCATGGCTTGGAGACACCATGACTCCGATGTTAACGACCCCGTTTCAGAAGATGGCGTTGGATGTACAAACACTAACTGAAAGGGTCATAGATCTTCGGCCCGTGCCCTCCGGACTTCTTTTTCATGGGGGACTGGCTACTACATGGGATTTCCCAGGTTTCCGTCCTATTTTCAAAGATACCGAGGGGAATGGTAATTCCTTGTAATTTCATCCTTATGTGCAAGATCGCTTAGGCGTTTCTTAACGTTTTGTTTCCTTTTGCAGTGGTCACAATGTCTGAATACCTACGCTTCCCATTCCTGTCCGGTGCTTCTATTGAAAAAGGAACTACCCTTACTAATCAGGATTGCACAACATACAACTCCTCCCCTTCCGAAGGATCGACCTATTCCGGACAAGACTGATCATCAAAAAGAGGTCGAAGTGGAAGATCCTAAAATTGTTGCTACTAGAGAGAGAAAAGCCAAAGCCGCAGCTAAGAAAAGAGAAAATAAGAGAAGGGGTGGAGACGAAGGAGAAGGCTCCCGTCCCCAGGTTAAGAGGATGAAAGCTTTTGCTGCTCGCAAAGAGGGGTCGGCCACATCTGGGCATGTTTCGTCCCCGAAACCTATCCGGACGGTGGACCCTACAGGGCTTGCCGCGGGGAACCCTTTTGGAGCTGTTGCTGCAACTGCTGAGTCCCGGGAGGACCGCACACTTCATAATCCTCCCCATGACTCAGCCAACCGCTCCGTTCATAACTATGCTGATACTCTTGATGACGAGGAGGCGAACAGCCTTCGGCTCGAGTCTTTCGTTGATCAATCCGACCGGAACTTGACTGCTGTCAATACCGAAGTGTTCGAGCCTTCCCCTGACAACCGCTCCGTTCATCGTAGCCCAACGGCTGAAAGAGTGACCTCTCTTGTCAGATCTCCCTTGCGAGGTGCGCATGGGTCTTTGTTGCTACGTTATACTTATGGTTCTCTTTTTTTATATATGAATCTAACTGTTCTTATTTCTTTGTAGGCACACAGGTTAAGGAAGGTGAGTCATCCCGAAGCCAGGCTTTCTACGTGCCCAAATGGTTCATCCATCAAAGGTGTCGCGTGGACACCCTTATGTGGTGCCGAGAACTTATGGTCCACCTAGCACCTCCGGCGGCCCAGGAAGAGTCGAACGCTCTCAACAATGCCACTGCACTTGAGAGGGCTTGGTTTAACTTGGCCCGAGAGGCCCTGGCCCAGACTGAAATTCTCGAGTGGTTTGAACACCTTCAAGTTGATTATGACAAAGTAGATGAAACTCATTCAGAATGTAAAGAGATGGTTCAGAAACTTGTTCAGGATAGGTTGGACTTGGAGCACAACGCTAAGCTTTATAATGATATGGCCGATCGATATAGGCGAGTGCAGAGTGAGCACGATGGTTGTGCCAAGAAGCTTAAGGTGCTGGAAGGTCGAAACAGTGAATTGTCCCAAGTAAACAGAGACCAGGCCCTCCGGATCAAAGAGTTGGAAGATAAACTAGCTAAGAAAGATTTTACCCTTGTTTATGCCGAAAGGATATCAGCTGAGAAGGCCCAGGAGAAAGAAAAACTTGTTGCGCAGCTTAGCCAAACGAAGATGGAGAAATTCTATTGCATACGCAAGCTTCTCCCTACGATGGTCAGCCGTCTCTTTCATAGCCACGAGTATAAACAAAGTCTGTCGGAACCTTTCAATTTCGCTATTCAAGCCGGATGGGCTAAAGGATTGGCCGAAGAGTGTTTCGAAGAGGACCTTTTAGATATCATGGGCAAGATGGAGAATTTTGATGCTTACGCCGATAAGAAGATGTATGTTGAGTATGACAAACTGTTTGAGAAACGATACCCTTTTGTAAAGAAGATTTCTCGTGGTTTCTGTCATATGGTAACTAATTTGTTCAAGTTTTATCCTGATCCTCTTCCCTTCGGGAAAGCTCCTACTACCACCGTAAGGGTTTCTACTCAACCTTCTGTATCCTCTACTCCGAAGAAGACCTGAAGATTTTTCCACTCTTTTTTTATCCGTGTGGTCTATCTACGTCTTTAAACTTTGTTGATGTAATAAGTATTCACGTTTCATTTTGTATCAAGACATTTGGTAATTATCTTGGTTAACTATGGAAATAACCGAGTTTGATTATGTGCCAGGTTCGGGGAACCTTCTTATCCTCTAAGGTTTGCAACTTGTAGGATCCATTCTCATATGCTTCCATAACCCTGTACGGCCCCTCCCATTTGGGTCCCAGCTTGCCCTGGTCTAAAACTTGCTGGACGAATCTTCTTGTTGTAATACTGCTCCATCTTTGTCTTGTATCTTGCGTCCCGAATAGCAGTTGTTTCCCTTCTTTCCTGCAGGAGGTCAAGATTTAGACGCATCTCTTCCTCATTGTATCCTTCCCTGATCATTAAAGTTTGGTAGGTGGGTATGCCTATCTCAGTTGGGATGACTGCCTCACTGCCATAGGTCAAACTGAAAGATGTCTCTCTGTTGCTTTGTTTGATCGATCTCCGATGGGCCCATAAGACATTGGGTAGTTCATCGACCCATCCGGCCTTCTCTCTTTTGAGGCGAGTTTTGATCCCTTCCATCAGACTTTTGTTGGCTCTTTCCACCAAACCGTTTGCCTGAGGGTGAGCCACAACTGTGTTCATCTGATGTATTTCAAACCTTTCACACCAGCTTTTGAACGGATCATTCACCAACTGTGCTCCATTGTCAGTAACGATGATCCAGGGTAACCCAAACCTGCAAATTATATTGTCTATGACAAAATGTATTACCTCTTTGTAGGTGATTCTTACTAATGGCTTGGCTTCTATCCACTTGGTGAAGTAGTCGATTGTAATGATTACAAACTTAGCTCCTCCTTTTGCCGTTGGTAACGGTCCAAGAATGTCCATGCCCCACTGATAGAATGGCCACGAGGCCATGATGGATGTCATGAGGGTTTTTGGTAATCTCGAAACTGGAGCGTGTATTTGACATGAGTCACACTTCTGCACTTCCTCCTTAGCATCTTTATGCATAGTTGGCCAGTAGTATCCTTATCTTATAGCTTTCCTTACCACAGCTCGTGGGCCCATGTGCATGCCGCAGGACCCCATGTGGATCTCCCGTATGACATAGTTTGCCTGGAGGGGGCCCACACATCTTAACATTGGCATTAAGTAACCTTTCTTGAAAAGTATCCCGGATTCCATAGTGTATTGACCGATCTTGGCTCGTAAACATCGCGCTTCATTTCTATCATTCAGCCATATGCCTTTTTCCAGGCATCGTATGATCGGGGTCATCAGTTGTCCCCTTCTTCCTCAACTATGACATGTACTTCCCGCCCTTCAGTGGACCGTTTGTTGAGGACCTCGACCAATACCTCCTTGGTCAAGTGGTTAAACGCAACTGAAGCAAGCTTACTTAGTACATCTCCCTTCTGATTCATGTTTCTAGGGATGTTTTTAATTGAGAATGACTTGAAGCCAGAAGCATAATCCTTTGACTTTGTAAGGTACTTTATCATGCTATCTTTAGTAGCTTTGTAGCTTCTATTGATTTGGATCGCCACTAGTTTGGAGTCCACCTTAACTTCTATATTTGCTATGTTCATCTTTCGAGCTATTCTCAATCCAGCCAGAAGGGCCTCATATTCTGCCTTATTGTTGGTGCTTGGGAAGGTAAAGCGAAGAGCGTAGGTGTATTTAATGCCACTGGGTCCTATCAAAACCAATCCTGCTCCCGACCCTTTTGGACTAGAGGCTCCATCGGTAAACAAAGTCCAACATTCAATATCATCTTTTTCCAAAGGTACCTCCGGCATCCGGAAGTACGAGTCTGCCGTCTCTCCTCATGGGGCCTCTAAGAGAAAATCTGCCAGGACTTGACTTTTTACGGCATTGCGGGGCACAAACGTGATGTTATATGCTCCTAATTCAACAACATACTTCGCCAACTTTCCCGAGGTCTCGGTGTTGTTGAGAATATGTTTGATCGGTTGGTCTGTGATGACCTTTACCGGATGGGCCTCAAAATATCTTCTTAATCTTTTGGTCATGCGAATCAAAGAAAGTGCCAGCTTTTCCATGGGGTGTAATTTCTTTCAACTTCATTCAATGTCCTGCTTACATACTGAATGAGACATTTCCTTCCCTTCCTATCAATTAAGAGAACCGCGCTCACGGCTTCTGTTGCAACCGCCAGGTATGCATACAAGGTCTCCTTCGGCCACGATGGGGTTAGTGATGGAAGGTCTAAAATAAGCTTATTCATTTGCTGGAAGGCTTCTTCCGCCTCTTTCGTCCATTGGTATTCATGCTTGTTTTCTTTGGTTTTGTTTTTCAAGGTGTTGAAGAACGGCAAGGATCTTTCCGCCGACTTTGCTAGAAATCGGTTAAGAGCGGCCAGCTTCCCGCTCATACTCTGCATCTCCTTTAGTGTTCGTAGAGACTGAAGGTCTGCCAAGGCCTTAGTCTTTTTAGGGTTGGCCCTGATTCCTTTGGACGTTACCATGAACCTTAGAAACTTTCCCTCTTCGACCCCGAAGAAACACTTTTTGGGGTTCAGCTTCATATTGATTTTCTTCAAATTTTCGAAGGTCTCTGCTATGTCGGCCAGTAACATCTTTTCCTCCTTGCTTTTAATCACCACGTCGTCCACATACGCCTCTAAGTTCCTTCTGATATGGGACTGAAAGGTCGAGTCTACCAGCCTTTGGTATGTAGCCCCTGCGTTCTTCAACCCGAAGGGCATTTAGGTGTAACAGTATCTCCCTTGATCGGTGTAAAACGCCGTTTTTTCTTCGTCTTCTTCCGCTATTTGAATTTGATGATAGCCTTGTACGCGTCCAAAAAACACTTGTATATGAATCCCATCACTGACTCTATCTTACAATCTATGTTGGGAAGCGGGTAGTAGTCTTTCGGGCATGCATAGTTTAAGTTTTTGAAATCAATACACATTCTTTAAGTTCCATCGCCTTTCTTGACCAAAACAGGATTAGAGATGTATGTGGGGTATCTTATCGGACAGACTATGCCCGCCTTTATCCATTCGGAGACCTCATTAGTTGTCACACCACTTTTTTCAGGGGAAAAAGTTATTGGCTTTTGGCACACCAGATCTAAAGAGAGGTTTATATTCAATGCGTGCTCTATGATTTTCCGTGGCACGCCCGTCATGTCGAACGATTCCCATACGAAGACTCCCATGTTGTCCTTTAACAGGAACTTCAGTTAGTCTCTACACGCTTTGGTTAGTCTGCCACCGATGGTCACTCGTTGATCCGGGAAGGATGGGTTGACTAAAACTTCCTCCGTTATTTCCACCTCCTTTCCCTCTTTGAAGCTCTCCCCCTCGATCATTTGTTTCCTCTCTAACCGCATGCACTCCGCGATAATGACTGTCCAGGTGACTAAAGTAGCCACGCCTTTCGGGGTGGGGAATTTCATCATGGAGTGAATGGTAGATGGAATAGCCCGCAGGGTCTTTAGTCCGGACCTTCCAAGAATAATATTGTAGGGTAAAGGAGCTCAGACCACAATAAACTTCATGGAGGTCCGCCTGGAAAGACCACCATTTCCAAAACATACTTCCAACTCTATCTTGCCAAACGGCTTTGATATTTCGCCAGAAAACCCTAATAAATCCGTTTGAGTTTCTTTCAGTTTGGATTTTATCCTTGGATTGAGGTTTTTAAAACAGTGTTCGAACATGACTTCGACTGAGGATCCCTCATCCACGTATACCCGTTTAACCAAGTATCCCTTCACCTCGGCCTCGACGATTAAAGGCTCGTCGAAGACGTCCTCTGAGGATATCGCCGGGAAGGTTATAGGGGCGTTCATCCAGGCCTTTATTACCTCTTGTACTTTTTGCTTCTTGTCCTTTACCGAGTTCACACTGATTATCTTTGTCGGCTGGGGAGCTTCTCTTCTGTGGGAGCCCCTCCTTTACTGTCTTACGTCTTCCACTAGGTGGTTTAGCTTCCCTGATTCTAGCGCCATTTCTAATTGTTTTCTCAGTTGAATGCAGTCGTTCGTATAGTGTAAAGACTATCTAATAACATACATGATGAGCGAAAGAGAGGTGATTTTAGTGAGAGGTTGGTTGGATGAACACTTTAGAGAGAGAAAGTAAACATGATAGAAAATGTATTAAGTGTGTGAAACAAAATGAACAACCAACCACCTCTACAAGGCATGGAGAGGTGTATAAATATCCTTTTAGGGCTGGCTATGGATGGGCCTTCATGGGTTTTCCATGGGATTTTCCTAACTTGGCCTTACTTAGGTTCCAAATAATACTTAACGAGCTAACGACAGTTATCTATGGAGTGATCGATACTTTCCTAGAATTTTCGTATTCCTAACAATCTCCCCCTAAGGGAGGTCACTCCATTTTACAAAAACTTAAACCGAGCATACTATGAAGGTCTTCGTTCTTGTGCTCGCAGACTTCTTTTCCTTTTCTTTTTCTTGTGAATATGGTGTAGTGATCATTGACTTTAGGCTTGAACTTGTTCCTTTATCTTGACTTGTATGTGAATATGTGATCTTGAGCACCTTGAGATCATCAACTAAGCATAATCTCTTTTCGCCATCTTGTAAAATTTTCCATCTTGTGAACTTGTGACTTTTGGACCGACATGCTCACACTGTTGTTGTTTCTTGGTCTTGAAAGCTTAAATAAGACATCTTTCTTGAAATTCTTTAACTATAACACTTTGTCACTTTGAGAAAGACGTTCGGTATCAGAGTGACGAAAACTTCTTTGAAATTCTTTGACTTTAATACTTCGTCACTTCAAGAAAGACTTACGGTATCAGAGTAGCGGAAGTCTTGAAACATGTACTTGAGCTTTCATGATGTCTTTATGTTTGTCGGTCGGGTATGAGCATGTGGTTATGAATCTTCTTGTGAATCAGTTGGAATCATGAACCTTCCCCCTATCTTTAAGTATCAAGCATTAAAACCGTTAGCAATAGAGCGGGGGACCCAATATTTCCTTGTCATTATCGCCCGTGTTTGGTTGGAGTAACGCTTCGAATCGTGAAGATCGAACCTGTGATTAGGTAGATACAATTAAGAAGATCACCTTGACGAGTATTTCCCGCTGATAGTCATAGTATCTTTCTAACACTTATGTATTAAAGATTCATCAAACTCCCATGTTCTCATTACATATAATATCATCAAAGCAGATAACACGATAAAAGTGAACGGTGAGATTATGTCTCACCAATTGAATAGAAAAATCAACTTGATCATAAAATTGATCGGAGTCACTTGCTAAAGTGGTTTTTGTGACACATCGAGAGTGTTAATCATTTCAAAAATTCATCATCAATCGTCAATTCATATACTGGAACAAGTTTGTGTTTGGTTGGAGTAACCTTCGAATCTGTGAGGATCGACCTGTGATCAGGTAGATTCAATTTAAGAAGAATCTCCTTGACAAGATTTCCAGCTAAAGTATCGAATCTTTCTAACACATATGCATTAGATTCATCAAACTCAGCATGTTCTTATTACCGGAACGTCTCAAAGCAGACAACACGATAAGAGTGAACCAACGAGTTACTATCTCACCGATTGAAGTAAAAATTGATTTAAAAAATCAATCGACATGTCACTTGCTAAAGTGGTTTTGTGACACATCGAGAGTGTTAATCATTTCACAAGTTCATCATCAATCGTCAATTCATATACTGGAACAAGTTTGATTCATTAAGGATCACACCATTGTTTCTTTCCAGTTATCACAAGTTTGATTCATATAGAATCGCACAAGTCACCTACCAAGAGCTTGTTTGATGTTGGCTCAAGCAGGATTTCCATCGTCATTGTGAATACTTTAGTATCACTCTGATGTTCTGGCAAAATCACAAGGATAATGCGTAGGACTCTTTATATATTTCTCGTTATTCACATTGTGTGAGATAGCAAGCATAATTTTGACAAGTGTCCTAATGAGATTTATGGATGATCTCTTTTGGCTCTAGACTCAATAGTGCACTTTGGTTTTAGTGATCGAAGGCTGGAGCAGACTGTCACCTTTTGAATACCAACTAGCCCGGAGTGAGAAAGTTGATAGAATTACATGTAATCTTCGTGAGAAATAAAACAGAAATATTTTAAGAGATTCTGAGTGGCTAGGGAGGGTTGTGCATTGCATCACTAGGTCCATGATGTCAGTCTTCAATGTCAGCAATCATCTTTGTAATTCTTGACAGCAGATGTATTAACCCAGTTTCTACCTAAGTGTAAGGAGGACTTCTTTCTTTTCACCCTTTATCATAATTTTTCTTTTTAATTTTTCAACCCCTTCAGCGCTTACCGAGACTTCATAACTAGTACCTTGTTGGGTTTGTTCCAGTACTAGCTCCATCTCAGTCGGCACTTTTCCCTTATTCTCACATTTACTCCTTTTTTCATACCTAAGGACTACTACAATATCTAGTGGAATATCCCTGGGTAGATCCCTCTGGTTTTGGCTGGATCATGGGAATGGATACCTAAACTTAACCACCTTGTAACTCCGATACAGTAATTTAAATGGTCGGTCTTTGGTACTTCTACATTTCTGCCAACACATAACCATTTGCTCCCCCTTTATATGTGCATCGATTAATCAAAAGAGTTTAGCACATATATAGGATAGCGTACACTTGAGATCTTGAAAATCACATCTTTAGCCATATATTTTAATCACATTTTCTCCCCTTATCAAAATATTAAATCTCTTGATATTTTAGATATTAATTGATTCAAATATAACTACTTTCGAGGGAAAAATGTCCAATTATTAACAAGCCGTATTAGGAACATTTTTACTGCTCCCTTTCAAATTATGAGGGTATTATATGGTGTTTGAGTATGTTAATTTAATTTTTTTTGAATTTACTAAGAAATTCTTGAAAATTCATACTCAAACACTATATATGCCTAATTTTTAAGTCTACACAACACATTTATATATTCACAAGATTATTATGTACGAGGTTTAACCTGAAAGATGAGAACATCATATGATAGAATCATATGGTTCTTTGTAGTAGCCGTAGGTCTTCCCCGTAGTCTCTCTTAAGAAGTTGTCTTAGCTTCCCCCGAACCAACAATCCTTTCTTGAGTAGATTCAAAGCAGATGTGCAAGCCGCATCAAGCAGTCTTGATGTATAAAGCCCAAATATCCGAAGTACACAATTAATTCGAAACTTTAACACCAAAGTCAATTAAGTCTCGGATGTCACAATTATTCCCTCTAAGTAGTCGAAATGATAACACCTAAGTTAACTAAGTCCCAAATGTACTCATTTCTTTCTGCAGAATACTAACTATCTTAAGGAATCATCATACTTATCAAACCTATGTGTACCTCTTTTGTCAACTAATTCTACTCTCTTTAAAAAATAAGCTTAGTGATTAACCGTTTAAGGAATCATTTCGTGAATCAGTAACCAATCTTCTCACATTTAGAATAAACTTGGTACACACATATACTCGAGATCGTGTTTGTAGAATAAATAAGCTTAGATCCATCCCGTGAGAATCAACTTCAAGGCATTTAAAGCTAT